>VYZW01029392.1:48830-61264 GCA_013401315.1 Balaeniceps rex | reverse complement strand
ATTTGCTACATGAGTTCTTAGGGAAGAAGCTTGTAAACTTGTGCAGGGCAGGGATCCTGTCTTCACACCTCTTAACAAATTATTTAGACACTGTTGATTCTATTGAAAAAAGAAAAACCAACACGCTTTGCTTGTTTTGATCATATTGCAGCTGCAATACAAATTTCTGGCATATCTCACTGAGCAATGACAAAATCATTTGTAATTCTTATTCTTAGACAAAAAATTGGGGCAGATCTTAACAAAAGTGATTGTATGTTTCTTGCTGCTAAATGTTAGACATGTTATCTCAGATTTCCAAACCGTTTAACCATTTGGCTATCAAAGAGCAGACTGTTATCTGTTTTGGCATTAATCTACTTGCAATGGCTACTTTGGAACACAGTTTCAAAATGACAACAAGCATGCACAATGCATTGTAATTATGTCCCTTTCAGGAATAAGAACTGTGGAAAGATTTCTTGAATTTAAGTCTTGTGTCTTTACATCTGCGGGAACTAAAATTATCCTTTTTAAAATTTGGTTATAAAGTATGTTTCCCAAAGTATTGCATGGGGTTCACAAGATTTTTTTAAGTGGCGATAAAATGCAAAATCATACGTACGCATAATATGAGGGGAATGCTCGGTGTAAATTCAATCAAGAATGAAATGCTATTACGTGCAAACACCTTCTGGGCTTGTGCAGAGGTAATGGAGCATAGGAAATAGATAAAGTGACAGCCAAGAGAGGAAGAAGATATGTGACTTTCCTTACAACTTTGTTTAATAAAGCTCTCAACATACATTGTGCATATAATGTGTTGTTTTGTCTCCATCCAAATCATCTTGGTTTCTATTCCATGCATTTTGTAGACTGTAATTTGGTGATAATGGCTTCTTTGCACAGTTCAGGAGTGATGAACAGGAATAAAAAGCCAGTTAATAAGAGGATGTGCATGTCTTTCCCAGTACAGAGCTCTTTATTTGAGTGGGTCAGGAAGAAAGTCATATTTTGCTTCTAAGAAATGTCAGTAAGGATGCAGGATTGAATGTTTAGGGAGAATAAATATAAGGAGGTTGATTTTAAAGCAGCCTGTGTAAGAGCTGGGTGAAAAGACTTATATATTTTTTAGCCTTTGCTTAATTGTTACAAGCTTATTACTAGTTCAAAACATGCTTTATGAAATCTGTAATTCCTGAAGTTTGTCTTGTGCATTATCATTAGATTCAGTTGTTTTGATCTGTGTTACAATCTTCCAAGCCGTACTGCCTGAGCGAGGAGCAGATTTGTATTGTGATGCCTGAGAAGGGCTGCAGCTGCAACACGAATCAAGGAGTTAGGATGTGGTCTCTGTTTCCCCCTTGCTCCAGTTGGGAGCGATCTGTTCAGGCACAGAGAAGCTATGCCCTTTTACTCCCTAGAGGGAGGTGCAGTTGGATTCTCGGATGAACCGTTCATGTTGCCTCAACCTTGTCAACTTTTTCAGACTTTCTCATTTCAATGGAAAATTATGATGACTAAATAATTGGAATATGATGCAGACATAGAAAGCATTTTAATATGTATCATGTTTACCAATTTTTTTTTATTCCTTGATTTAGATAAAAAGTCAAGTGTTTGGAGACTCTTCTTAGCAGCAGCTAGAGAAGATATTATGTATTAGTAACATAAATAATATATTATGCCAACATAGTAACAAATCAAACCCTTTTCCTGTTTACTACTGAAAGAGGATCTATTTATAACACTACAGATTTCCCTATAATTTAGAAAAAGAATGAAACGTCTTGCATAGGATTTGGCATGAATTTGGATGAGGACAACATTGCTCTTAACAAATATTTTTGGTCTCACATAACTGTATTTGCCAGAGATCTCTCGGTGTTTTAGGTTGCAGAATTGGTATTTTATATACCTAAAACAAGTAAAAGAATAACTAGGTTTATAAATGGGACTAAAATTGGGTTTCACCACACTTACTGGGTCAAACCAGTGTTCTGTCTAGCCCAGCAAAGTGTCTCTGGTGGTGACATTAGTACAGGTTGGGCAGGCAGAATGTACCAGCCTGGCTGCTTTCTGCAGACTGTTCCTCTCATACTGACCCCACTCCTAGCATCCATAGCTGTTGGATTGGGGATATCAGGAGACATATTGCTGCCTATTCCTTGTAGCATCTATTTTTCAGCCTACTGTCCATCAACTTGTCTAATCCCTCTCTGAAACTGCTGATTCTCCTGGGCCTCACAGCCTCCTGTGGCATCAAGCTCTAGATACTCACTATCTGCTATGAAAAGGAATAATTTCTTTTATTTGTTCTAAACCAGTTTCCACTATAAGAATGCAGCATACTCCTACCCACTCTTTTCTGTCTTTCAACCAAATATACATTCAGGAGAGAACCTTTCTTTTTATGTAATGTTGCCAAGTTTCTTAAAACTTTTTTCTGAGGGAGTTTATAAAAAATATTTTATATATGTATGTATCCTACCTGAACCAAATCATCCTTTTCTGCATGCTTGTTGACTTCTTTAAAGAAGCCCAGGACTCCCTTTAACAAAAAGCTATGGCAGCTCTTTCCAAGCAAATGACACACGTTGTTAATTTTATTCCTCAGAGTGGTTTTACCAACCTCTACCCTACAGGGAAGGCAGGCATATAGACCAGCAGTTGCCAGGATCTGGGAACCTAGTTTCAGGATCACAACGCTAGAGCAGTATGATTGAAGCCATGCATTACGGTCACATCTCCTGCCCTCACAGCCTCTCTGATCTCCCTCTTCATAGGCAGTTCGTGTTACTCCTGATTACAGACTCATCATATTCTTCAGCCCTGGAATATAAATTCTGGGTTAATTATTGAGATTAGGTCATTAATCCTATTTTGGTTTTAAGTACTTTTTGATATATAATGGTATCCCAACACCCACATAGCCTTTCTTTCCTTTATACTTTGTATCCATATATTACAGCGCACACCTAATTATCATTCTGCCACCAAACTTCTGAGAAACCTGATACGTCAGTTAAAGTAAAACAAGCTCCTTATATCTTAGCTAAGAAATTAAGGCTAGCAATTTTCAGTAGAATTAATAATAGAGAAAAGGAAGTGCTATGCTGCCATTCTGCGCTGTCATTCCATAAAAAATATCATACTATGAGAAATTACAATCGCAAAGAGAGGCCAATTTCAATAGCAGTAAGCTAACTCAGGAGAATAAATAATTTAGTAAGTGTTGTTCTTATTATAGTCAGTCCTTCTGTGGGTACTGTTTCTCATTCTCCCTTTTCTGTTTTTTCTGTATTGTTATAAAGTAATCAAAATAAAAGTTGAAAATGTATTAGCTATAGGGAATGCACATGATCATGTTTTTATGCAAAACAACATTTAAAGTTCTGTGAAAAATGATGCTATAAATTAGCATAGGGCTCTATCTTATTCTCCATGCTGCTTTTTATAGAGTTATTTTTTTCACAAAGGAATGATAGGTGTAATAAATAGGGCTTGAAGGAGATTTGAAAGGCTGTGCAGTCCAGATTTTTGCCTCAGGCAGGATCAACTAGACTTAAATAATTTCTGACCAATTTCAGTCTAACCTGCTCTTTAAGTCAAGATTTTTTTTGTAGCTTTGCAGATTTTTTTTTCCACTGCTTTGCAATCCCTGCAGTTCAAAAGATGTTTGTCTCCAACCTTAATATCCCCTGCTGCAGTTTAAGCTGATTATGTCACCACAATGGAAATTGAGAACAGTTTACTCTCGGCAATAACCTCATATATTTGAGGGCTGATACTTACTTCGGTTCAATCTTCTCTAGACTAAATGAATCCTGCTTTTTAAAATTTTTATCCTTGTTTCTAGAGTTCTGACCATCTGTCCAGTCATTTGCAACCCATTCCTATGTTCATCCAGTTTATTCAGCTAGTCATTTTAGTGTTTTGCACTTATTGAATTGAATTCTCAGGTTTTTTGAGACAACTTAGAATTGTGTTCCTCTTCTCAAGTGCTTGCTGCTGGTTCAGTTTTGCATCATTGTGAATGTAATAAATCTACCCCCTATTCCATCAACTAAGCAATTATTGAAAATTAATATTAAACATAGTACAAATATGTATGTAGCTTCACTTGATATTGCTTTCCCATATAGTACCTTCAAGTTACGTTTTTCTATTAGTTTAATTTCCATTTAAATCAAAATTTCCTAATTTGCTTTTGGTAACGTCACATGGGCAGTATCAGAAGCCTTGCTAAGGGCATCAGACAAAACTTCTACCTGTTGCTCACTATTAGTAAATCTTACAGCCCCAGATGAAAGGAAATTCAGTTGACTGGTTATTATTTACTCTTGATAAATGGTTGGCTGGTACTTATTATTTTTTTTCCCTGCTCACAGATTGTTTAATCATATGTTCCAGAACTGAGCTCAGAATAATTCACCTAAAATTTCCTGGGTAGCTTTCTATCCCTCTTCCAAAAGTGAATTATATTAATCCATTGCAGGTTCTCAAATATAACTACTAATGCTTATGAGATTGCTTGAGCAAGTTCCCAAGTATTATAGCTGAAATTCATGAGTTGTCGCATCACAATTCATATTGAGATAAATAAGAATGGTGTCATACCAATAACAAAATTAGAGTTGATTATTTATTGTCTTTCACTCAGAGACCTTCTGCCTTGAAGCTGTTAGCATAAGGATTAGTGCTAGAACAAACTTTTTTTCAGACTATCACTTCAAAAGTTTCAGTGACTGTTTTATTCTATTTGAGAAAAATGTGACAATATAAGATTACAAACTTTAGAGCATCTGCAAAAATAATCTCCATCTTGTATAATGTTGCAGAAGAGAAATGAGCAATAGGTTTGAAACTCTTGTTGTCAATAGGGGGATAACAAACACAGTGGATAATAGTACAAAAGGCTCTTTAGGCTCTCTGTGATGCGTTGTACTCCTTACCCGAATATTATCTACTGTTTCATATTACCTGTATATATATGTGTGTAAGCATGTGTGTATACATATGCACTGTCCTGGTTTCAGCTGGGAGAGAGTTAATTTTCTTCCTAGTAGCTGGCATAGTGCTGTGTTTTGGATTTAGTAGGAGAATAATATTGATAACACACTGATGTTTTAGTTGTTGCTAAGTAGTGCTTACACCAGTCAAGGACTTTTCAGCTTCCCATGCTCTGCCAGGTGCACAAGAAGCTGGGAGGGGGCACAGCCAGGACAGCTGACCCAAACTGACCAAAGGGCTATTCCATACCATATGACGTCATGCTCAGTATATAAACTGGGGGGAGTTGGCCGGGGGGCAGCGATCGCTGCTCGGGGACTGGCTGGGCATCAGTCAGCGGGTGGTGAGCGGTTGCGTTGTGCATCACTTGTTTTGTATATTCTTTTATCATTATCATTATTATTATTATTATTATTATTATTATTATTATTATTATTTTGTCTTCCTCTGCTGTCCTGTTAAACTGCCTTTATCTCAATCCACAGGTTTTACTTCTTTTTTTCAATTCTCTCCCCCATCCCACCAGGGGGGCGGAGGGTGAGTGAATGACTATGTGGTGCTTAGTTGCCAGCTGGGGTTAAACCACAACAACACATATATCTTTCAGATATTACATACATTATATAATATCTGAATATTATATATTTTTTTCTGGTAGAAGATACCAGATAATAACAACAACAAAAAAATCATCTGGTAGCTAGAAGAATTGGTGACAGCAAGTTCTAAGCAATAGCCTGTCTAAGCAGTGACTTAGAGGTTGAAATAATGAACAAATATTTGAAAATATCCTTCCAATAGGAATAGTAGGAAATACATGCAAGATTAAATTATGGACAGTTAGTACAGGTATCCTCAAGCTGTCCCATGAAGTTGATCCACAATTGCTGTGCCTTTTTAAAAAAAATATATGGAATATGCAACAATGAAGACTTGACTCTGACCTCTTTCTCATGCACACACATACGTACACAGGTGCTAGTAGTACTGCAATATTGTGGAGGTGCCTTGATTACAGATAGGCTCATTGCAGCTGTTTTAAATGAGATAAAGCTGGGGAGCAGATGCAGGAACAGGTAAGTGGTTCTGCACTCAGTCAGTTGAGACTCATCAGGTCTCATTAACTCAGGCTGTTCCTGAAAGACACTGTACTGCTGAGCTGGCCCCAGAAATTACACAACTGTGTTCACACAGTGCTCTGCGTGCATTAGTTAAGTCTATCTGACATAAACTAGCTCTTTACTGAATCAGCTGTAGTGCCTCTGCCTCATGTTGTATTTAATCCAGAATTGAGGTTAAATCATCCGTAGGTAATTGAGGATTGACTGCCTTTCTGGAGTGCACAGCTCAAATATCAGTTAGCTCCTCTCTTGCATATCATTGCTTTTCCTATACCTTCACTCCCTCCCTCTCATGCCCCTATCCTGCAGTTCACTCTCATTCTTGTTTTCCCATCCTTCATGCATTTACCTTCATACACTTGTGCTTGCACTCAGCCTGAAGCGTTTGCCTTCCTCAAAGAGGTGAGCTGGTGGATGTGGTACAGCTGCTGCTAAGCAGTTGTATAAGAAGGAAGCAGTGTGGGTGCAGTTAGCCAGGAACTACTCTTTCATCTTCCAGGGAATATATGTCCAGCTTTTAGGTCAATGCTGTTGTGGCAGTTGCTGGGTTTTTTGGTTTTTGTTTTTGTTTTGTTTTTTTTTTCTTTTTTCAGTATGAGTAATGAGTATGATCATGCTTTGTGGCTATTTAGGGTTTGAGTGATTGTTAATCTGTGGCTAGAGCTTCAATTTGGAGGTAATTCAATAAGCATGTCCTCAGCCAGAAATTCTGTGCAATTGTGTGCATGTATAGAAATCTCCCTTAATGTATCTCTTATGTGACTTTAGTTGTTTATGGTAGGGAACAGTCCTCCAAGAGAGTAACTCGTATGATCTGATTTCCATATGCAATGTCTCTCATGCTGTGGAATACAGTTTGAAACATTTTCCTTTGATCTACAGTGACATTAGAAAACAATAAACCATCAGGCCTCAAGAGAACTACCTTGGCATACATGGTGAATCAGTTATAATTATTTGTTATCTCTTAATGCCTGCACATCTGCATCAGTGAGTAATTAAATTTTGAAAGGAAGCTAAAATTTTACAAACTGATTAAGGTCTTTGCAGTTTTTCAGAACTACATTTGGTTCGGGGGTTTTGTTTTATTTTGAAGAAATATAGAGGTCATACTCAAAGAAGTTAAAATAACCTCATTTACACAGTAATCTACACCTGGAATACAGACTAAGAAAAAATGAAATCACAGCAGTTATTCTTCTGTCAGAAATCTGTTTAAAAAAAGAAAAAAATTCTGATCGTATGTCTTCTCTATTACCACAGTCTTAATAATGTCCTACACCACTGCTATTGGTGTTGCACTTCTTTGGTGTTCTCTCTCAGCGTCACCCAAATCCAAACGACAAATGAGTAACTTTAGGTACCTGTACACCAACAACTGTCATCCTCCATTCCTCAAATAGCCATCTTCAGTAAAGCAGTCCAGCCATTTTGCATTAACTTTGCCAGCTTGCTCCTGTTGCTTTTTGTTAGAGCCGTGTTCCTGTTACTTTTGTCCTCTGAATTTTCTGGCACAAGGCACAGACTGAGAGCAAAAGGAGGGTCATGGGAGTAAGCTGGCGTAGTGGCATCAGTGCTGCTGCTACACCACCTAGAAATGATCAGCCAGTGGTGCCTCCATAACCCTTACGAGCCTTTCGGAGAAAGCAGCTGATACAGAGTATTAGGACATGGTGAGGCATAGCTCCTAAACTTGTCAGTGCTTCAGAGTTTTGTTTTGTTTTTAACCAGAATATATTATGCTGTCATGGATAAATAAACTGATGTTGCTTTTAGCTGGTTCATCAGGACTAAAAGATAATGGCATCTGTTCTGTCTTATGTGCAATATTTCTCTTTTATTTCTTAGCGCAGTTGTTTATTCCTGTTTTTATGATCCTCAGCCCATGTTTCTAGAGAGTTCTTCAATCCCTTGGACAATGGTGGCAATTTACATCTTTGCATTTTCTAATTCTTGGAGAGAAGGTATTTACAAGGGTACTCTGGAGGGGTAAAGTAGAAGGAACAGAAACAGTAGCTTTCTAAACTCAGTTTTCTTTTGTTAATAATTAATAGCTGACAAAAAAAAAATTGTTTGCCTTCAAATGTAGCTCTCAGGGAAAATAAATCTTACTTTTTTTGTCTGGTGGAAAAAGCCACTGGGAAGAAGTGTATTTGCATATGTGTATGTGATAATTTTCAAGAGAAAAGAAGGAATAAGGTCAGAAAGTCGAATAACAAAAAATTGCCAAGATAGATACATTTTTCAGCAGCATAGACTGTAAAATACCTCCCAGTTTTCAGGCTGGTATTTGCAAAAGGCCAGTGACCTCAGTCTGGAGTCCTTCCAGGATTTAGCTCTTGAAGAACTGCTTGTCACAATCTAGCAATACTCTCATTTCCATAGGGAGATACAAATCATTAATTTTTAAAAATTTAACACATTTGGAAGCTCTTGTTTCCACCTCCCAATATGGCCTTTCAGTTGAACTGACTTTGTTATGGTAACAGGGAGGGGGAGAGTGGGAGACAGGGTCCAGATGCATCTTAACAGCCTCCTAGTTAATTTGGGTTCTCCACCCCTGGAGAACTGACTGCATCAATCCTTAGCTTATCCTCTGTATGGTATGACATTTTCTTGCACCTTACTAGTTTAGTGACTAAAAAGTGAAAATATCACAGATTAGGTAAGGCCAAATTTTCAGATGTGTTAAACTTGAAAATGATTATTCCAGAATTTTATATATATCTCTGTGTTGTGCTTCACATCAAATCGTGTGTCAATGCTGGTAGGATCTAGAAATACCTAACTGACATGGAAAAAGTTAATAATCAGTGAAAAGCTGAAAATCAAGTTGGATTAACTGACAAAGATGAACATCTTTTAATAGTGAGTTGTTAGCAGCTAGTGTCATAAGCCCTTGGGTTTAGGAACTGAGGTCTGTGAATAAAATAAAAAAAAAATTTCCTCTCATGTTGAAAAACAGCACTATAAAAATGGGTGATATACATTCATCCAATCTTCAGTTATTTTTCAGCCACGACTGACACTGTTATGGAACTGCATGTAGTGAATTCCTGAATATGGTCAGAATTTTTAATGCAAAGCAATGTATAATATAGTTTGTTATTTAGCTAAGGCCTATCTTTTGTAGTACAAGGGAGAGCGAGTATATGAGAACAGTCTAACTAAAACCTGCAGACAAGCTTATTTCTTTCTGGAACTGTGGCACTACTTTGTCTATAAAATGTTCATATTTGACAAAACATAAACATAACAGGAACTAAGTGTAAATAAAAATATACTGGAAGAGACAGTTTTACACGCATTTTCGTTCTTTTGTCCCAGGAAAAAGTTGAGTGGCAAAAATCAAGTTCTGTTTCTCTAAAGCAAGAAAATTACAGCAACAAAACAATATTTTGCAATGCACAGAAAACCTTGTCTGTGGAAAAATGTCAGTATTTCAAAACCACTTTACAAAGATAATATAGAGAAGGATATTTTCATTTTGACTTTTAATAGTGAAGGTTCTATTCTAAGGTTATTTTTATTTTGCCAGGAACATTTCTTGTATTCATAAGTGGGTTGTAATAGTATCCCAAGAAATCCTCCTCTGTTTCAACCAGACTGCGATGCTCAAGCTCATTGCCCCTCAGGCCTCTGTTACTCTTCAGTTACAGAACAGAAATCAGAGGAAGGCCATTAATTTTGAAATTCATTTTCCTTGGATTCCATCATTGCTATTGCGAAGGCCCACTGCAAAATCAGTATCTATATCTTTATATACTTATATATAGCAATGTGTGTCTATATACATAAATACATATATAAAGCAAATTATTAGTTCCTGCTATTATTATAGTAGTGTCATTCGACTTTACCAGTGATTCTTTCTTTTCTATTTAAATCAGATATATTTCTGAAACTGTCATTCAGATAATAAAACNCTGCACCTTCTGCCTCAAGCAATGGTTACAGATGAAATACATTAACTGTTCATAGTAAGAGTTCCCCTTGTCTGAACAGGAAATAGCTCCCGTTCTATGCTTAACTTTACGCTTAAACACTGCTCTCAGTTGGAAATTGATTAAATATATTTAAATTACATTATATCTGTGTGAGGGAAGGGGAACCAAGTAGGACTGATACTGATTTGAGGAAACAGGTGTTGAAAATTCATCTCAGATAAGCTGGCATTATAGATGAGTTGAAATTCAATTTAAAATGTATTTTTAATTTCTCATAGATTCATAGATTTCAAGGTCAGAAAGGACTGATAGGATCATATACTATTTATGAAACCATAATCCATGGGATTTTATATAGGGATTCCTCTTCCTGCTCTTCAAAATTATATCTGACTATCTATTAAAAAAAAACATGTGATCTTGATTTACACAATGCTATTAATTAAGAATCTCTTATATTCTTTAGTAACCTGCTCTGATTTTTAAATGGACTTACTACTAAGAATTTATGTCTTCTGTTTGAACTTTGCTGTCTTCAGTTTCCAGCCGATGTATCTTTTCAATGCTATTGTTTCTGTAATTAATAATTACTGTATTATCAGAAAACTGTGGCCCTTAGCATGAGCAAATTTACCCTCTGCACCAAGCTGTATTGACCATAAAATGATAGAAAAGTCTAAAATGAGGCATAAATGCATAATGTGGGTGCCTGTCTCCCAGCCTTGACACCCCTGCCNTAATCTGCCAGGTGTTCTCCATCAGCATATTGAAAGGGTATTCACTGAAAAGGCAGGAGAAAGAGCTGCTGCCTTTTTCTTTCTCTTTGTACATTTTCTAGTGGATAAGGCATCCATCCAGGCAAGTGAATCACCTGCTTTCAGTGTCTTTCTTATCTCCCACTTTTCAGAAATGTCCCTTACACCAGGCTGTTCTGGTCAGTGTTAGTCTGTGCCTCTTCTGTTGAATTGGCACCATTGCTCAGAAAGGAGCTGAGGAGTCCGAGGACAGGAAAGAGAAAGCAAGGACCCAGCCCTTATCACCAGAACACCCATCACCTGCGACAAGACAAAGAGTGCTTCTGTATTTTTGCTAGTCACACAGTGGCTAGGCATCTTTCCACACAGCCTACGTGTGGCTGAGTTCCCTTCTGAGGCACCTACTCTCCACCCACTTTTCACACTGCAAAATAACTGGGGGACCTAACTCAGCTACAGCTCCTACTTTAGCTACATGTAGTGATGCTCAAGTGTGTAGCACTTACATCTGTTTCTCAACCTACCCCATAGCTTCTTACATCATGAAGGGCAAATTATAGTTTTTGAGTGTTAAATATGGTATTTTCAAAAGACTGGTGTCTCTGTGACACTACTGAGACAAGATGGTATTAATAATTTACTAACTCCTGCTGGCAATTGAGAACTTCAGATTTCCCCTTTGAAGTTAGTTATAAAGGTAAGTTTTGCCCAGTCCAAACTTTTAATAACCCATTTTTACAGTACACCACTGTTTTGTCTTCATAATCTCCACAGTCTTTTAAATGAAATATTTTTCCTGGACTTGCAATATCCACATTATATACATTTCCTTCCTTCCTTCACTGTTAGTGAAATATGAACAACAGAATTTTTCAAGTTTCTACCTTTACCTTCTGTGTTACTGTTGGCCTTAATTAAGTACATAGTTACAGAAATATGGGGGAATAAAACCTAGAAGTAAAACAAACAAGCAAGCACAACAAACAAAGTGACAAAAATGAAAACAAAAATAAAGGGCAGAAGTATAGCTCTGAGAGTAAAACCTTTCTGAATATACCAGAAAGGTTTAGGTACCAAAACTAGGCTTGTTACTTTGTATGGTTCTCATCTTTCAGAATGACAATGAGATATGAATAAAGAGAAGGATCCAAGTTACCAGATTTGGACTAAAGTTATTCCAGAGTTATTCCAACATTCTTATCAGACATGGTAAATAAGGAACACCTTTGCCCCTGCCCCCTACACAGATACACAGAGCTAAATAATATTAAGTTCACTGTAAGAAACAATTGATGTAACAGCCTTTGTTTTCTTTTTCAAAAGCAAACTCAAACAAACCAGATGAAATCCTCTTTCTTCATTTTACCTTATTCTTGAGGAAAATATCTAGTGTCATAAGGTACTAAAGAAAAACTTCACTGGCAAATTATGCTGTGCCAATCCATTTTATTCTTCTTAATTGTTATTCACTTGCTATTACTGGAGAAAACTTCCAGTAAAAGTAATCAAAGATTTCCAGAGGCTCTAGCAGAAACTGAGGAAGTCGTTCTGTGGTTTTTTTCAGAGCATAAAATTGATTCAGGCTAATCTTTTTCCTATAAAATTGGATAATTTGGGGA
>VYZW01029392.1:3038-44755 GCA_013401315.1 Balaeniceps rex | reverse complement strand
AAGTGAGCATAAAAATATGTGCTTATGAAAACTTAAGCTGCATAAATCACTTGGGCAAAATCATAGTGTCCAGTCTGTTAATGTTTTGATTTTACTGACAGGTACCAATCAGCTAGCAACACTGCTAAATAGCAACTCTAGATCATCTTTTTTTCCTGAAATTATATATGTTTTGGAGGGAAAACACAAAACAGCTAATAGCCAAAACAAAAGTTGTTTTAAAACAAGAAAACTTCACTGCATTATATTACTCTCATTATTTCATAATTTTATGTTTAAATGTAGAGAATATGTAAATGATCATTTTCTTTCATATTCCCTTCCAAATTGTGCTTGGGTGGAATAACTTAACAAAGCCAATTTTATTATGCAGATGAATTGTAGGTGTTGCGTAGCTGCATTTTCTGAAATTGTTAGCAAGCTTTTTTCCAAAGCTTTCTCTCTTTCTAGGTGTGTATATAACACATTATATTTAGAGAACCAACCAGCCTTAAGAAACTCAGTTGTTTTCAGTAAAAGCTGTCATGGCTATACATTTTGCTCAAGAAGTAATTGCTTCATTTTTTTGTTTAAATTTAAGGTTTAGAGTTCGAAGTTTTTCAAAGTATAAGCAAATCATTTCCTCAACAACTGTTTAATGGAATTATGCTTTTTCTAAGGAGAACGTGGTGAGTTTGGAGGAGCGAATAGGTTCAATAAGAAGAAAAATGTATCTTCCTTCTCTCTTACATTCCCATATTAATCATTCAGTTGTGCTCTTGTGGTCCACTCATTCATTTCACTAAACACGGTTGGGGGTGGTCCAAAACAAACCATCCCAAACACTTGGGAACTCTTACTCTTCAGCCATGGGTTGTTTATGCCAAAATGGTGCTTCCAGTTTGCTTTTAATATGGAAGGTCTTCTCTAAATTTCCTTTTTGACCAAACATCATTTTTTGGATCACTCACTGTTAGCGTTCTCATCTAGTAAAAAAAAAAGTATAAAATAGATAGCAACTATATTCAACTGGTAGCATGTAAATACACAGAAAAATTGTGAAGACATAGTAGTTATTACTACTACAGAGGACTCCTCATTTAAATACTAAAAAGGAATTGTGGGACCTATTTTACCCAATAATCTTTCATTTTTTATGGCATTTTAACTTCTATGTTTTCAGAGACTTTTTTCAACTTAAGAATGTAAAATGGTTATGAAGTAGATCCAGAACCTTTTTAAAGAAACATACAGACTGAGGCACAATCAATATATGATGTTGCAGAACAGCAACCTTAACTCTTGTTTATATGTTTGAAGTTCAGCAATGGGAGATGAAAAGTCCTGGCTTTGGAGTGAGGAAAGTTGCTTCTGATATTAAAGNCTGAATCAGAGGCATCTGGTCAGTTGTACCTGCTGTGCCTCCACCAGGGTGCCACTATTGATGAGGTTTTCTTCCTGTGGCTGTTGTAACAGCATCTTGTAATAGTTTCCACTTAGTTTTCTCTTGAGGATCCAGTTTTACAACATTAAGTATTTGGCTGAATTTGNTCAGATTCCAGTTTAATAACACTTGCCATAAAGTCAGGAAAAAAGGAAAAAAGATTAGACAGATTTTAAAGATCCTCTCTTTTATATAAACTACCACACACATGGCTAGAGTTACAAATATGCAGGCTGTAGCATGCTGTACATTATAAAGCTAGAGAGTATTTTAATTCTCAGTCTCAAACCTTGCAGTCCCACCAAGAATTTGTCACACTTCACCTGTTTCAGTTTACTTTTTAGCAATTTTTATACAAGTTATTTCAGTTGCTGACTTAAACAATTTGTTCCATATCTCAACCCCCATTTTGTGTAAAGAAATCATAAAAGTTAGGAACCTGAAAATTGGATTTTTCTTTTGAGCAGCTGCTGTCCACAAATGTGGAAAGATTGTTAAAAGTGAATAGCATCACTTTCTAACAAACTATAGGCAGGTNAATTTAAAACTATTCCATTTTCTTTTTCCCAAAATTGTCTTTAGTGGTCTTTTAATTTGTATTCATCAAAGCACTTCTCTTCCTAGCATAATTATTTGTATTTTTTTTACCCATAAAATCAATTTGTATGATTAGTTTATCCAGTCACAGAATATTTTTCTGAATTTGATAATACTCTAACTCTAACGGGACCTCAAGTGTTGCTGTTTACTTTCATGCTACGGGATCATAGGAAGGCTCAGGAATGGTGTGTTTTAGTAGCTACATTTATCCAAGTTTCCATCATGGTGTACATGCAATGTAGGTTCCACGTGGAAGACATATTTACTAAGTCTTTAAGATTGTACCAATTGGTAAAATTGTACCAATAAATGTTGTAAGAATTTTACAGCAATCTTAATTTATACAATTTTACTGAATAAAATAGAACATTGTTTGGGTAAGGTTCTCAGACACTTTGTATTAAATCAAAGAAAGAATATATATTAATTTGAGGAACGTTGTTTTTTCCTTATTCTGAGTGGTTACCTTTCTACGACTAAGAAAAAACCTGTCTGTTCTATAATTATATATCATTGTCTCATGACAGGTCCAAGAATCTTCAGATCTGTTTATGGTATAAGGGTTTCAAGATGTCCTTCTTGACTTTTCAAAAATACATGTTAGTACATCCAGCAGAAAGTAATTTTATTCACATTAAATGGCAGAGGGAAGGATGTCCTCACAGTCCATACAGGGATGAGATTGTTGTGTCCCCAAGGAAACAGCAGAGCTAGCAAGACTCACTTTAAAGAGGCATTGCTAGTTTTCCTGAGTGTCCAGTTCAGGAATTGCGGATGTGTCTTGTGGGTAAATCATTCTGTACGGCACTTAAGCATACATCGGTTCCATTCTCTCATTTTGGTACTGAGCAAATCCTTACTGAGCAGTCCTTACCTATTGCTTTGTTTCTTAGTAGATTTCATGTAGCAGAAGCTTTCTTCTGTGGTACAAACATAGCATTTAATGTCTAGTTGGAGACTCAGGCTGGTTCAGATAAATCATCCTCCTCTTCAGTATATCAAATACAAAAATTATATTAAGGAAACTTTAGAGAACAGTTTAGAGTCACTGTTGGTGTAAGACCTTAGAATCACTTAATTTGCTTTTCCTCTTCTAAACAGTTTCTAGGCAGGGGAAGGAGAGAGAAAGGGAAATATTACTTTGGAGGCCACACAATTATCTGAGCATGTTTTAATATTCCTTCTGCACAGTCCATTTTGGCAAAATGTATAATGCAGATATTGTTAGGCTGCAATGGGACTGTGTTTTCTATTGTAAAATTCACATCACTTGTTAACTTGTCTTCCTAGAAAATGGAGTTTTGAAGGCACATAGATATCTAGAGGTAGTAACTACATCAGCAGATTTTATTTCTTTTTCTTGAGTGCTTTCACTAAGGAGAGACTTCTAATGAGAAATTTGTTCTTCGCTTAATTATGCAAGCTGCTGCTTTAACTGCATATCTCTGTATGCAATCCAATAAGTATACAAGTGAAAAAATATCATCCAAACTTTTGAGTATGAGTTTAGAAAGCCAGTTATAATAGATTTTCAAAGAACTTCTGCTACAGAAGTTAAAGGCAAGAATTTGGGTGTAGCTAGATGTGTATCTTGAAAATTACCTTTTTTCTAAAGAGTTGTAATTGAACAAAAATGAAACTCTGTGGAGCTTTTGGCTTGCTTTTGAAGATACATGCTGTACTTACTGGAAGTGATATTCTTGTTCACTTTTGTTACTCTCATTGAACAGAAAATTATATTAGGCCTTTACCTGTCACCTTCAACTTGGTGAAATTATGTAACTCTAATCTCAGGTTGGAGGACCAAATTTAAGATCAGACTCTGCAGGTCTTTTCCATCCAGTACAGACAGTGAATAACAGCTTGTTAAAATAAAGTAGGATTATTTAGAATAAAAACATTTTAAGGGCTTGGGGGAGACTTTTAAGACAATAAAATACTCAAGACACATAGTCAACAGCCAGGTGAGTGTGCTAACAGATTATCTAACCATTGTCCACATAAAAAGCCTGAAAAATAAAAATCCTCCACTGACCTTTGCTGTCAGCTTGATAGCTGATATACTGTACCTACTAGCTATCTGACAGAATACTGTTCTGTTCTGGTGACTCAAAATTGTGGGCAGAAAAAAGTCCTTTGTTCATAATTTGGTGATAAATATTGCTACTTCCAACTCTTAAGACTGGGAAATCTAATGAGCATCTTTTCTGGAAGCTACACAATAGGGACTTGAAGTTGCTAGATTTGGTCAGTGTCTTTTAAGTACATGCTTGGATATGTCTTATCTGGGAAACCATTGAGCTGATTCCTTGTTTGCTCCTCCCTAATCCTTCAAAATAAATTAAAATAATATATGCATAAATCTTACATACCTTACTTTCCTTGAGTTCTCATTTTCATTATATCTGAAGTTATTGTATTTTAGTTTTTATTACCTCCTAAAGACCCTGAGTAGTTATTCTGAAGCCCATCTTTTTCCCTATGAGAAACTCTAGATCCACTTACTTTCTAGTCAGATTGCCTGGGCTTTATGTATCTGCTTGACTAACATATAAATTTTTGTGAGTGTTAATTTCTTTTCTGCTAGGTAGAAAAAGCAGGACAGAAAAAGCAACGTTAAGAGTCTTACATTCACTTAAACCAATAGATAGTAATTAAGCAGTGTTAAAATGTTAAGAAACAAACATTATTAACTCGACTTCATAAGTTACTAGGAAAATCCTGCCTAATCTGGTAAGAATGTAAAACCCTATATCTTTTTTAAAATACACTTTAAAATCTAGGTGAATACAGAAGAATAGTATGCTTCTGTAGCTTTATAGAGGAAAACAGCTTACCCTTGCATAATTTGATGGGTTAAAAATGAAGAAGGATTGTCATTTTATATCTAGTTTTATAGGTCGTTTTAAAATTATTATTACAAGTTATACTTGGTATTTTCCTGTTAAGAATAACAATATTTGGAAGGTCTAGACCAAATTCTTCATATTATTTGAAACAGCAAACAATCTTTCTGCTTTAAATCAAGCTGGCACAAAAAAAGTCCCTATACATGGTCTTCTCAACAGCTCTACATGCTTTTTTCTTTGTTTTATTTTTGTGTTTGTGTGCAACTAGGCAATACTACAGGATCTGGAGCAAAGACGTCCCCAACTGGATGAACTAATAACTGCAGCACAAAATCTAAAAAACAAGACGAGCAACCAAGAGGCCAGAACAATAATTACTGACCGCAGTAAGTGGTGATTCTGCTATCATATGGTGTTTCAGCAAATATAGAAAATTATGTAATACCTGATAAGCATAGCATTTTTCAGATACTTTATGCGTTTGCCATGAGGAGAGTTCCATCAGGAGACAGTTCTCACACAGATTTTCCAAATTGCACACAGAAGAAATGTAACTGAAAGTAAGCGATCATATATTTCAAATTTTTCACTTTAATTTCATATTGCTTGTCTTCGTAGTGGAAGCACATTGTAGAAAATATAGAACGTGATCACTATATATAATGAAATACATTTATTCTTAAACAAGGAGGAAAAAGAAAGAATTCACAGAGTATAGCCTTAGGCTTGTAAGAAGCTTTCAATTCCATCCTCTGTAGTACAGCCACAGTCTCTTCTTTCATCTCCCCTCAGCTGACACACAAGTCCGATGATGCTCTGTATTAGTTCTTCAGTTCTGTTTTCCCTTTCCAGAATTAACCAACTGGCTGTGTCTAAGGTGGAAAAATTAGTAGATTAAGTTTTAGAATAAGTCTGTAGAAGATGTAGTCTTGCCACCCTTGGATGCTTGCATGTCCTTATGCCCTTCACTATAGGATGAAACACACTCTCAAGGTCATGCTATAAAAGCAGCCCTCTGTGGTGGATGGTTATATATCTTCAGTTATTATTTTGAGTACTCAGGACTAAAAACTACAAAAAATGAATTTCTTATGCTCCTAGAGGTCCCCTGTGGAGCTTAGAGAAGACCCAGGCCAAATGCTCTGCATGTGGACACAGCAAATTCACTTTAGGTGGATGCAAACTGTTTTCTACATCTTGGCCTGGAGACCAGAGATTGCTCCCTAAAACTGATGACTGTGAAGGTGTATACATAGGCTAAACTTCTCTATCCCCATAATTAGAAAAAAAAAAAAAAATACCCATTACCTCTTTCTTTTTATTCCATCAGGTAAATACTTTCCATAATATGTCAAAATCACATTTGCATGTTTGGACTGAATTGTTAGTAGCAGGTACAGATACTATTTAGACTATATCCTACGTGAAACAACATTGTTTAACTGCTATTCTCTTCCTGGCCTTGAAACACATTACTGAGAGAGAGAGAAGCTGTATTTGTCTTATTTGAAGTATAAGAAGAAATGGATAGTGCTTATATATTACATAAGTACCTGTTCCTGTTTTATATGCAAATTAATTTTAGAATCACATACTCAGTTGAATTCAGATGGAATGTGTACATATACCTTAATTTTACAGTGCTTATTCAAAGCCAACGTATGTAGTACTCCCATCAGTATTTTCTAGTATGTTTTAATTTTTAATTCTGAGACAGCTCTTCTGAAGATAAGATTGTAGACTTTACATGAAATGCAAGCATAATTCCTATATGCCCTCATGTGAATTGTATGCATGACTAGATTTTGTTCTGTTGGAAAACTGCACTTCAATTAAGTGAAATTGCCTTCTAAGATAGATTAAATGCTTCTTTCTCATACAGCATAAAAAGGAAAGCAAGCTATCAGACTGTAGATCATGAACAAGTATGTGGTAACCCAACTATATTAAAGCTTGCATCTGTGGCTAGCAGTGTGGTGAATACATTTTACATGATGATTTCTTAGTTTTTGGCTATAAGAATTCCCAAAATGATTAGCTGGTTTTGAACTTAAAGTATACAAGATTCATTTTTGCTGTGATTTAGCAATTAATTTTCTCTGCTGAAACTGTCAATATCCTTGACTGCAAAAGTGCAACTTATGATGCAGTAGATACAGGTCATGTCCCTTTATGTTCTTTCAAGTACATCTTGCTGTAGCATAGCATCTTCTAACATCATCCTGTTGTTGATAATGAAATAATTTTAAAGTAAACAAAATATTTATTGTCAGAAATATACAGGGTCTCTGTTTCTGCACTGGAGGGAGATAAAGTATAATCAGGGCCATTTTTGATCCAGTCTTCTGAGGCAGCAAACTAGATTCATGAAGGTTTTTTTCATGCTTAGTTTATATTTGTATAATTGTAGGTAGTACTAAACACTATTCAAGAGATATTTATTAATTTTGAATTTTAATGAGATCGTGATATATCTAGGGGAAATAAATGCTAGGACTTTACAATGTGTCACAAGGTTTTTCCAAATATGTGCCAAATGTGGCATACTGTCACCTAAAGTACTTCTTTAAAAGAACAATACTAATTTTGGTATTTTTAATTGTACAATTTTTTTCCCCCTGTATGTTGTATGAAGAAGATGGAGATTGCTCTGTTTGGTTTGAATTAGGCCTGCTAAATACCTGTATACACACGACCCGCTTGCTCTTGCTGCAGCTACTGTGGGGGTAGTTCACCCCTCCCACCCCTTCACAGTGCTATGGAAGACTCTCCTTATCCCCAGCACAGCTGGGGTGCTCTCTAACACAGCTCTTCTGAAGCCTGCTCTGCCGTACAGCACTCCCACCCAGTGCAGTTGTTTTGCCTTGTAGTCCAGCACATACTGAGCCCAGCCTGCGGTACCCAGTGTGTGGTCCCCAAGTCCATCCCGGGGAATCTTGCTCGCAGCCGGAGCTGAACCCTGAACTGGAGAACCTGCTCCAGTTGCTAAGGCCTGCACATTCCCCACAGCCCTAGAAAGCGTTCCCTCTGTTATATTTGGAACTTGCACCAGAGTCCTGCTGCAAGTCCTCCCTGACTACCTCACCTGCAGACTGTTTCCCATTTCCTGTGTTTTTTTTTCCCCTCTTCATGAATACAAATAGGTTACCATGGTTACATCTTAGCAGTTATGAGTACTGATTCAAATCTATCCAGTTTCATGACCTGAGCATCAGCACCATGCCATCCGTGCTCCTCTGCAGCAGCTGCGTACCACTCTCATGTGCGGCCTTCTGTAATGTCAGGTGCCAAGTGCATCAGATCCCATCCTGAAGGAAAGGGAGTGCAGGGGCTGTGCTGCGCTGGCCTGACATGTAGGAGCTCATAGGCTTGGCTATATCTAGTGTGCTACCTCTTCCAGGGCTGAAGCACGGGATCTCACACTTTGAGAAGTAAAAAGCTGGGAAGATGAGCTAATTTGTATGAATATGTTGTTCATTGTCATTTGCTATTAAGGTGCAAGTAAAAAAACCCAACAAAATCATCTGGCCAATATCACTGAACAGGTATATTACAAATACTAAATGAGACTTGTAGCTAGTGTACAAGATAGCTGCATTCTTGGTCACAGGATGGGTCAGTGTGCCATCAACTGGAATTAAAACCCTGAAGGTTCTGGCTTCTGGGCTAACATTGGTAACTCTTAAGTCATTCTGCTTGCAGAAATATGTATATTATGCTTGTTAAAGTCTAACTTTGAACGATATTTAGAAAACATTATTACCTTTGAAAGTATTCATAAAAACAAACAAGATGAATATTTTATACAGAATCAAGCAAATCAAAGGGCATTTATTAGAGAATCTCTATCAAGAACTGCAAAAAAGTCAATGAACATGAGATTATTTTGCAACCAAATTGTCATAGTATTTCATAGGTTTAGTCTTTCTTTAGGAAATAAAACCAGAAATTAAAGATAAGCTCATACAATTGAATTATTTCCTTTGAAACTTTTTTCCCCACCCTTACTTCATTACCTGTATGAAATAGCAGGAGCTATACTACATAAAAAGAACTTGACTCTGGAAAGTAAAGCTTGTGTTATGTTTACATAATGTTATAATCAAATCTCTGTTTATTCTATGTAAATCATAGTTTGTTTACAACTTACACCTTAAAGAATACATAAGAATACAGCTACATTTAGTCTTGAGGAAAGATTGTGGGAAATAGCAAGATAGCTCTCATGGGAAAAGGCAAGATAGCTCTCTGCTCTTTTAATGCCCTCGATAAACCGTTCTATTCTAACAGAACCATATGCTGTACAGTAACGTTTTTCTCTACATAATGCATCACAGCTCCAAAACACTTTGCTTTACTGCTGATGAAAACGTTGTTTCTTTAAATTGAATGAGTTTATAAGCAACTTTGAATATAATAAAGTAATTAAACTTTGAAAATTCCTTTTATTTTCCATCAGTTCCTATGTAGAGAATACATAAAGCTGGTAACAAGTCAATATAGAAGTATACTGAGAGATAATAGAAACAAATTTAGTCTTAGAATCAGAAATACCAAAGTAATTACAAAGACTATGTTAGATCTTGCTAGATCCTGGAAATGTAAGAAACTTTAAATAGCAGGCCTGCCCACTGTTGGGTTCACACACATGCAAAAGATAACGGTGAATAACCTTTCTGCAGTTTTACTTTGCTAGTAATTTACATCCCAATTTTGTAATGTGGTTTCTGGCTGTGTAAGCGATAGAGGAGGTATGAAAATGAATATTTATAGAACTCTATGAAGAAATAATCTGTTACTGACCAAAGAATCTCCCTTTCAAGATTATAAGAAGCCAAAGTAACACACATCTTTCTTCAGCAATTGTGTGAAATGTAGTGAACTCTAAAACTATCACTTGAGAGGTTAATTAAGTTCTATGACATTAAATACATAAATAATAGCAATAAATACAAGCATTTCAATGAAGACTATTTTGATCAAGAATTACACATTGGGACCAAATGATTCCTTTTGAAATTTTATTTGGCAGTTTTTAAAACCAAGTCCACAAATGCATGAATAATTTATAGAGGATGTCTTCAGAAGAGTTATTTTGGTTTTGTGATTTGTTTTTTGTTTGTTTGGAGGCTTTTTTGAAAAAAGAAAAGCTATATGTTATAATTAGTTGTTAGGAGAACTGCGCTTGAACTAATCTGAAAAGAGTCTGAGTGTCTCTGTGACACTCTATAAAAATTCCTTTATTGAATAGTTTGCTGTATTTGACAGTTTTATGGCAAAATCATCAACTTGTCATCACTTTCACAACAAAATGTATGGAAACTCCACAGTGAATTACAGCTGTACTGTTGTTCTCGACACCTTAATAAAATAGCCGTCTCCATTGTACTGCCATCCATGTGGTTTTCTCTTAGAGCTATTGAATACAAATAAAGAGTTTACCACTTGAGAAAACAAATTCATACAATCTGGAATTTGTCATCCAGTAGTAAAACTCCTAGTTACCAAGACTGTAAAAGAAACATGTAAGAGAAAACTGTACTTGTAGACAGTTTGTCCAGTTATCATCTTGATATTTTTAAGCTGAATTATTGAATAAACCTCAGTATTCTATTCTCTGGATTCCATGTATTTCAAGAACTTCTCAAGAACCTGAGTAATAGCTTTCCTGTGTCATAAAGATGCAAAGTTTATTAATCATCCTGATGTACTTCTTTACAGCTAAAACCTTGTTTTTCCTATGAGAACTCTATGCCATGGAAGTGAAGGAAGGGAGAAACCATTTGTTGTTAAAGAAACGTCAATAACAAGATAAAACTATAGCTTTGAAAAGGATAGCATGTTACTGAGAAGAGTACCTCACTGGAAACCACTTCCTTGGCACAGATTTGCTGCTACAGGATTTGTAAGAAAGTTATGGGACATTTTAAGAAGGAGTAAGAAGTTATTTTGGAACACTGGAGAGAGTTGCCCTTTAAGAACAGGCAATAACATGCCCCAGCAATGTCTGAGTGATTGGGGAATTACAGTTATCTATCATTTCTCAGGCTATATATACTAGAAGCATATGGCTCAGTGGACAAAGGGCAAGATCTAAACTGTCTGCTTCAGGTGTTGTAGTGCTCCCAAAAAGGATGTGAGACTACAAGGTGACCTTCCTCCATTTCTGGTTATATTCTCGCGTAAAAGTGGCACGGCTTTTTTGATAGCCCCAGCGCTGTTAAGTGTATTAGGTGATATCAGAACTGTGTTAGGCTTGCTCAGAGCTCACTTACCTTGTCAAGCCTGTGAAGAGAGTTAGATAATTACTAAACTTCGTGTTGTGTGGTAATTCAGGTGGAACATAGCTGGCTAGATCTCGAGCAGGTACTTCTAAATAGATAGGAACATTCTCCTAGGTTTTATGTTCCTAGAAATCAGTCTGTGTTGGAGAACAGGCAGCTGCATTGCTATGTTGGATAGAGGCACTTAATTTTGCCCAAATCGTAAGTGTTATTAAAATTTTGTCATCTATCCTCCAAAAAAGCTAGGAGAGCAGAATTTTTGACCGAATCTCTCATCAGGAAAATATGACTACAAAGTGAGTTTAATTTAATATTCTGCAATTTACTCTGCTGTTCTTAAATTGTTTGGAGGCTGAGGTGATAAAGGTGACTTTAGTAAAAGGGCCAAAGCGTGTAAAACTTCAGCTGCCTCCAACCTTCAACCTACCCAGTCACCAATAAAATGAAAATAACTGTTGCCCAGAACCATGACCAGACAGAAAATGACAGAAAGTCTTGTTTACAGGCTGTCAGCAGGCAATGCCTTTCCCCAAGTACTGTTGTCTGCTCTCCTACTAAGATAAGTCCTATTAATAGTGTTGTTAGGGGCATCTTTTCTTTCTTCTATGCTCAAGGGGAGTCATATTTTAACAGACTGGTTTTATGTAACTGCCTGCCTTTGTTCTTAATGTCTTTGTGAAAATCTTTAACACTTATAGAAATCCGCAAGCATATATCAATTTGAAGGAGCTTTCTTTTTTTAGGTTAACGAGACCAGTGTGTCAGTAGCTTCAAAAAGAAGCAAATTTGCTTGCAAAAGTGTTATACGCAAAATGTAAAGGGAGGGTAAAGAACTGCCACACAGGATGAGATTGCAAGTCCTACTAATTTATTCTGTTGTCTCAGAAATTGTTAGTATCATGTCCTTCTGAAGAATATTTAAGAATTCAATAGTATGCAAATGTGAAGTAAATTGAGAGTACTTCTCAGGATACAAAGTCTTTCTTTCATATCTTAAACAATTAGAGAAATGTTAACGCAATTTTTTGAAACATTTAACTGACTAAAACTGCCAAGAATTTGGAGTTCTTCAGGAAAGCAAGCACTGAGTTATTTTAGAGTATCTAATGTGAGACTTCCTATTACAGTGTTACAGCAAAAAATCCGGTTTTAATTACATTGGATTTCAAAATTGAATTCAATCTCATTTTACAAATGTTAATTAACATTTGTATAAAATACTTTAAAATCTGAAAATAATAAATGCTGAAGAGGTTTGACTTATATCTTGTCAGTGGTAGAAGAATGTTCCATTGACTTGTGTAGTGGCCAGATAATCAGAAAGCAATTCTTTTTCTCTTCGAGTGATACTGGAAAGACTCAGTCAATTTTCTATATTAAAAAGCATAGTGTTAATAATTTGCCATTAAAAATATTTATACCACTTATATCATACTTGTGATCCATCTCCATTGCAAGTAAATATCCAAAATGATCAAGCTCCAAAAGTGAGAAACAACTGCCTATTATTTATAACTGTATTAACATTCTACACTTTAAGAATTATTTTTCAAAGTTAAAGACTCTTTTTATAAGCAATTTAAATTCCCTATCTACTGATGAAATTTCATTGCTGTGTTTATACAAGGTCCACTTGGGCAATCAATAAAGTTACTGTCTAACTTTAAAATCTGTCAGTGTGTAGTTGCTCAAGATCATGGAAAATTATTTTCTTTTTCTTTTCAGATAGGGGATTTCTATTTCTTGCTGGATGCTGGTACTGCTTCATATGTTTGAAGCCTGAAAGTCTCAAAAGTATTGCATCACATGGTTTGGATGAATTCCCTTTTTTCTTTAAGGGAATTAGAAAGCTCAATTTTTAACAAAAGCATCCCATTTACCCAAAAGAGCCTCATTATCTTCCTTCTTTTCACTCCCTTTATATAGAGTTTTCATATTATAATTGATAATTTTAATTAATTTTAATGGAACTTTTAAATGTTGAAGTTCAGTCAGTTTATACAAGCATCAAAATATTACTTGTTTTTTAATATTAAATTGCCTGGATTTTAGCGATCTTTTTATTGTTTAGTGGGATTGCTTATTTGGGTTTACATTTTGCAGTTCTCTTTGTGAATGTTGACATTGCAATGCTGACATTCTTTATTACTTGACTTGAAGTTATCACATATCTGAATATCTTCTGTCAGAATAGATGTCAGCAGTTGATTAGAAAGTAATTTGGATTTTGCATTTGGTTTTAGATTTGGGCACAATGACAGAATTTAATGAGCAGCTAGGACTTTTGGGAATCATGAGATTTTCATAGATGTTTTATCTGGTGGAAAACCTCTGAAGTACAGAAGTTGCCAGGAATTGTGCTGTTGGACATCTGCTGCCATCTGTATCAAAACCATTTAATGGATTTTTCACAGTTACACATACTTGTTGCATCTACATGTTTGTATTTAGTTCTTTGTATTTTACAGGGGATTTTTAATAATCTAGAAAAACACTGAAAACCTAACCTTTTGTATTTACAAATATGAAAACTTTTTAAAAGATGCAATGCAGCATTATGAAAAGACACCTGAGTTACCTCTGAGACTAAAAGCTGTCTAGGCCCTTGGCTGGGGGGTTTGCTCAGGACGGCAAAATCAGGGGGTGTATGAGTGTCCTGATGCAGGGCTGTACCAGAGCAAGGCTGCAGGTCTTGACACAAAGGCGCACTGTGGAGGTACACCAATAAAAACAAGGAACATATCCTCTAGTAGAAATCTTTACATTTCTCAGGGACCAAGACCTGTTTGTGTGATGACATTACATGTCATTCCAATCTGTGCACAAGAATTGGTGTGCACATGACTGTCTTCCCAGCGTGGCCTCTAGACAGGGCTGGGATGGGTCTGGCAAATTACTGATTCAGATATTGAGAAACAAAGGAGGCATAAACAACAGAAGAGCTAAGGAAACACCTTTCCTCCCTTTCCCCAGGCTCAGCTTCAGTCCATCACCTCTCCCACCTTCGTAGGCTCAACTCCCCTTGTTTTTGCTACACATTGTGCTTTGTCCCCCCAGTCTCTTTGGCACGCTGACAGGTGGCACAGGAGGCAGGGATCAGTGAGCCATGGTTTCTGTCTCTGCTGCTGGCTTCTTACTCAGCTGCAGTCCCTCACAGGTCCCTTCTCAGACATGGCGTGAGTGCCTCCTTCCAAGTGTGTGCCTCCAGCCGCGTCCCCAACATGATCCCCTTCCACACGTCTTCTCCATTCTTTTTGGCTGTGACCAGCACAGGGTGGCTCATAGCCGCCTCCTGCCTGGGTGCCCTGCAGGCCCCGGCCAGACCCACTGCCCCACAGAGGCACCTAGGGGTGTGCTGCTGGTGCTGCCCAAGCTGGGGCAGGGGGGCAGGCAGCTGCCAGGCTCCCAGGCAGCATGCCGCACAGGCAGAGCTCACGGGATGTTTCCTGAAAATCACTTAGACTCTTAGAGGTGTATTTTCATCTGCCTTCCTGTACTTCCTCCATTTCCTGTTCTACTCTCTCTGTCCCCCATGTGGAAAATGCTGCTTTATGTAATCAGTTTAACTAATTTCTGTGTTGCTTCTTCCCTTGTTCTGTTTGCACCATGTCGTTGCACTCATCTTTCACTCTGGCTATGCCTGCCTGCTTACTTCCTCTTTCTAGCACCTGTCTGGTAAAAATTGCTGTCGTAGCTCAGACCAGGGCTCTGTCTGTAGCACAGGTAATGCAGGAAAACTGTATCAGATTTAGAGACGGTTGAGCAGACCTATTCAGAAGTGTTGTTGAAGTTTTTATGGCTTTGTACAGGAAGTGCACCATTAGTTTTCTGAGTTTAATGTGTGAGATCTGGGGGAAAAAAAGCCAAATAATAGCATTTATTTCTACATGTTAACTTCTTCTCTTAGACTTGATCTTACCAGCTTCTTAGACACTATTTGAGATATCTCTGAATTCTTAAGTTTAATAAACCCCCGTCAGCTTGCAGCAGCAGAAATAGAGCCGATCTGTGCCTCTGCCTGGCTGCTTTCTGCTCAGAAACTCTGCCCGTGCTTCCAGCGCTGCACGCCAAAAACATCTCAGAGAGGACCAAGAGGGATGCTGCCACCAGAAATGAAGGTGCTGTTCTCTGATAGCTACCCACAGGGTGACTTTTGTCAGTGAGAAGTCACAAATTGCTTTGAAAGTGATGGAAATGCTGACCACCTTCCTTGGAGACTAAATAGGGGAACAAGTAACCGTGTTTTCATTTAGCTGGAACAGGACCTGGCACCCACATGCTAATATAAACACTTGGACTAGGGATTAATTTAGTTGCATCTATAATTTTAATTGGTGAAAGAAAAGGCAAGATAAGGGTAACAAAAATTTCTAGGATATCAAGAGAAACCCTGATACACGTGATGGAAAGTAGAGAGAGAATGCTTGCAAAGACTGAGGCAGCCTACTGGTAAGGCAGGCTACTACAACAAAGAAAGCAAGATTTTTTATTCCTTCCTTGCAAATATATGATTTCATCTGAGGAATACTTGCCATTCTTCATTTTTCTTCCTAGTGGAAGCCCCCTGCCAAACACAAAGCACTGACTCCTTACGCCTAAGGTCAGTTGTGTGATAGCATATGGACTTTTTTTTTTTTTTGCCTCTAGGGATCAATGAAAATACAATAAAGCTATTTCTAGTTCTGCTACAGACTGTCTTTGTAATTCCAGAAAAGTCTTTTAATTTCATATATTCAGTTCTTTACCTAGATAAGGTGGGATAACATATCTTATCTCCCAGCCTTGGTCTGCCATATGTTCAGAAGACTAGATTTTTTGACCTGTTTTGTTTGAATATTACAAACCTAAGTCTTTGCTGTTTTGGCCAGTGTTTCAAGGTAATACTGTGTTAGAAATAGAAGCTTGCACAGAACATTGTAAATTTGACTAGAAGCAGACATGTAAACAGTAAAAAAATCCATTTTATTTTATTTTTATCCATGATGATGCAAACAGAAGAGCTATGCTAGCTGTGTTGTAACAAATTAGTCAAAGTGAAAATAAATGGAAATAACAAAAAAGGAGTTCAGAAATGGAGTTTTCAAAATGTGATCAAATTACTCGTCCACTGACATTTCATCCAGAATTTGATGGGCAACATTTAAAGTCCACAGTTATTATAAAACTGTCAGAACGGTATATATTCATTTATGACAGACCATAATTTTCTGTAGTAATTACAGAGCAAACAGGAAACAAAGGTCTTGCTCTGCAGAGATTACAAGCTAAATTTAGATGCCCCATAATCAGTGATATCAGGCAAATGCAGATTTTGGTGTACATTGTGTCCCATCTCTTTTTCTAAAATGAATGCAATACACAAAGAATATATGTTGGAACCTGCAGTTGTTCTCAGACAATTAGTTAAGCACCCTGGAGTATGTTTGGCCTACGGATTTTACTTTGGCTATCCTCAACATAAATTTATCATGGTTTTAGTTTTGCTTGAGTTGGGAATAAACCAATAACAAAAAGAGTGTTTTGTACAGCCCCAAAGCTCCTTTGCAAGTCCAACCTGAGTAAATACCAGCTTAGCCTGTGTGAGAGAGGTCTTAAGACTTTGATGGGTGGTTGCACCAGCTGGTTGTTTCATTTTGTTATGTATACCAAATCATGATTATGGTGACTTTTGAAATACTGTAGATAATTCAAATAATTTAATTTTATTACTGTTTTCAGGACCACAAGCATATCAAAACAGCAGCTCTGAGGCTGTTCGATCTGTGTTTAGTGGATAGCAATGCTCACAGGATTGTGTCAGTCTTTATTGTGCCAAAAAGGGAGGGAAGGGGAAACAGCATATAAATTCTGGAGATTAGCTGCTCGTATTTCATCTTTCTTGTCAGCAGGCCTATTGCATGATAGGTGAGACAGTGACCCATCAGAGAGTGATCTGGACAATCTCTAGCTGAGTAACAGCAAAGGAGAGTAGATGTTGAACAGTATGATATATGGTGAGAAAGTGGTGGTATCTGGGCTTGGTGGAACTTAGAACCCAAACCAGAATATTTAGAGAAGGCTTCATTTCATTATGTTTTAATTGGATGTGAACCTGCATACAGTAGAGGAAATGCCTAGGCCATGGAATTTTTTCCTGGAAGTGTCAGACTGTGTTTATGTCTGCTTTATCTTCTTGAGTGTAGAAATGAGTGCAGTATTCCAGATGAAGAGAGATAATAATTTTGCAGAATATTAATTACACTTCCATTATCATTTTTCTCTCGGAATTATTGCACTTTCGACACTTGGCTTTCTTCACTGCAGCATTATATTAGGATGGCAACAGTAATGGTTTAATCTGTTCATTGGATGCCTTTTCTTTGCTCCATTTTATATGTTTTCCTGAAAGCAGGATGTTGAGCTCCATAGTAAAATACAGAATAGAATAAAATAGAAGTATTTCAGCTGGAAGGGACCTACGATCACCTAGTCCAACTGCCTGGCCAATTCAGGGCTGACCAAGGTAAAGTATATTATTAAGGGCATTGTCCAAATGCCTCTTAAACACTGACAGGCATGGGGCACAAACCACCTCTCTAGGAAGCCTGTTCCAGTGTTTGACCACCCTCTTGGTAAAGAAATGCTTCCTAATGTCCAGTCTAAACCTGTGTAGCATGTTAGGTTCAAAATTTGCTGAGTTTCAGCCATTTCAGTGACTTTGAAGTGTGTTGGTTTGTCTAAAGTTGATTAAGTTCAGTCCATTTAGTGTCTCATGAGTCTCATGAATGTTATGATCTGTGTCAAAGAGAACATGAACAAAGGAGCACAGATGTCTGATTAAAACAAAACAAAACACACTAAAATAAACCCAACCCCTTCTCAAACCAAAAACACAGTAAAAGGCAAGTTATCGTGTCTTTCCTTTTCTCAAGATTGGTTTAATTGGCACATTCTGTATTTTTTTTTCTTTTTATTAGTCAGCTAAAATATTGGACTAAGTTGTCAGATATGGTATGTTGTTGTTTGGGATTTTTTAAATTATGTATCTATTTAGTTATTAAGAAACAAATACATGCCAGGCTCCATAGATTGGGACCCAGTTCATGTGACCTTGAGAACTAGTACTGTAAATTAAAAAAAGGAAAAAAAAGTTACTTTTTTTTCTTACGTGCTGCTATGCTTGCAGAGCTGTGCTCCTTTAATAGTTCAAGTACCAGCATTTTTATGATAGGCCCTTCATTTTCTGATCAGTGCTTAGTTAAAAAAAAAAAAAATATGTGGAGCAGTATAGCTACACAGAGAATGCTCAAAATGTCTGAATGTTTTGGAAATTTCAGAAGAAATGTTTCTTCTGCAATGTATGTTACTTCCTTAGTTGACTTTGTTGGATATTTACTTTGAAGTGTATAAGGTCGTTTTAAGTGTGAAATTTAACTATTTCTTTGTTTTTTATTTCATCAAAGTCCCAATACTACTTGGACACATAAGTGGAAAGTACTCATTAAAAGAAGAAGAAAAAAAATTCATAACAACCTGCTCACAGAAGACTCTCTGGGTCATTTTTCAGCCTGTTTTTAAGTCCTAGAGTATTGCATTTCAGGCCATTAAGGATTTAAAGTGTTGGGAAGTTAATATTGTCTTTCTCTGCATAAAAAAAGTATGGATTAACCAGTATCAGACTGATAGCATCTTCTGGAGTATGTAGAAAATAGGTGCAAATGTGAGAGGAAAGACAGAATGGGGTGTAAGATGTGGAAATGTCAGCTGAAGTAGAAGCAAAAGCCCCGAGTAATTAACTCACCTTTGGAAATACTTAGTTCAATATTAATGTATTTTTTCTGAAAGACTGTAATTGTAAATCTAAAAAATAAGCTTGTTTTTATCTTGGCCAGAAATACAGTCTTTAATTTACAGTCTTGTGATATCTGATGCTTTTTTTCTCTCAGGAATATTACCGTAAGAGAAGTAACTATTTTACCCAATCAACAGTACAATACATAACCTGTTGTGTAAATGTTACTTTCTTTTGAGTTTATGAGCTTCTGTCTGTGCTGGAATTTCTAGTCAGCTGTCCCTGAGAAAATAGCATGGAGGAAGCTGTATATCTGATATTTCACTATATTATTGAATACTGCATCCAGCTCTGGGATCCCCAGTACAAGAAAGACAAGGACCTGTTAAAGCAGGTCCAGAGGTCAGGTTAGATGGGGCTTTGAGCAACCTGATCTGGTGAAAGATGTGCCTGCCCATAGCACGGGTGTTGGACTAGATGATCTCTAAAGGTCCCTTCCAACCCAAACCATTCTATGGTTCTGTGAATATGAAATTGGTAATTTGTAAATAAAACAAATTTATACAGTTTTCTATTTCTGTTGTGAAATAACAATTTTATTAAGTTAACTCAGTTCAGATACAAAATGCCCAAAATTTATGCTTAAAGTTGAATATAGAAATATTTTAAAAAGAAACACTTTTACTTCTTTGCTTTGAAGTCAATTCTTGCTTATTTGAAAGTTTGCTTTCAAAGGCAAAAATAAAAGTCAAAGCTATGATGTTTTGATTTGGCCCGCTGTTCTTTTTCTGATGCATGCGTGGCTTTTTTGGTTCATCCACTGAGCTAAGCTCAGTATTGTTGCCAGCACCCTGCTTTCTGTGACTGTTGTGTAGGTGAGTGAATGGAGCTCTAGAGTTGTCTCCCAGGTGACCTCCGGTGAGAGGCGCATGCCGTGGAGGTACAGGAGTCGAATCACTGTGCAGATTTAGCATGGTCAGAAGGGGCAGAGCAAAAGATTCATGATAGTCTGTGCTCATAATTCCCAGTCATGGAATACCGTATAGAGCAATTATAGCCCAGCAGGATGGTCTCAGAGTCAAGACCAACAAATGGGAGCCACTGTGTTGCTTACTGACCATTGCACAAAGTGTGCCAGTTTACCCTTGCTGAGGCAGCTTAATTAGTAAGTATTACAGTGGTAAGGATTTGGACCTTGAGAGTTATGGAAAACAAAAGCTTAGCTTTTGGATGATGTTATTCTGACAGCTTATATGATATTTAATTTGAAATAACAGAAGGAAGAGATTTGCTGTTTATCCATTGTAAAATGAATCAAAGCCAGTTGCAGTCTTTGAGTTTTGAATTTTGGATTTATGGCTTTTGTGGGGAGTGGAGGTTTTCCTGAGGAAATTATTTTGCTTCTTGAAGAAGAAAATAGAAATATAAACAGTATGCAAAACTCTGCTTCAGTAACTTGGAGCTTGATATTCACACATTTGCAGAATTCCTAAGTCCATTTTAATTTTCTAGGTATTTTGGTACTCTAAGATTTCCCACAGTCTTACTCATACAATTAGAGCTGGATCTATTAAATCAAAACACAGCAAATCAGTGTACAGATTAACAAATGCAGATATATTTGAAAAGCAAGTCTCCGCCTAAACTCAGTAGGAGTTAGTAAGCTGATGACATTAAAAATATACGATGTAAATATGAATGTATGATGGCAACACAAAGTTATGTGGTACTAAGAATGCTGAAATTCGTTGCCTGTATGCTTCATTAGGTAGGTAATGAATTTCATACATTTCAGGACTTTAAACTGCCAGACCTACCATTATGTTTTTGCATCAGTAAGTATGGAAGTCTGAGAAAGCGTTAGTATATGAAAGCTGATGTACTTTAATAATGCTAATAGCATTCTTGTTTGTGTTCAGAGAAAGTAGGATATAATTTCACTGATTTAATGTCCTATTTTTAAATACAGGCGCAGACAAGTCATATTTATTCGGAAAGAAGGTTTTCTTAAATATTTTGTAGGTGGGTTGATTATTACAAATGCTATCATCCATGAACAGAAATTAGATTCATAATTATAAATTGTTTTCCCTCAAATAGCTTAAGTAACCAAAATCCTAGAAAAAATATTAATGGATATTTGGGCAAAGATAAATACTAAAATACCTAGTCACTTCTAATTAATAATTATATTCCTAAGAAAAGACAGAAATTAATTATTTTTTTCCTATTAAGTTCTTTGAAAACTTTTCTATAAATTTAAAACTGAAACGATTGAATTACATGTTCAGTCATGTAGTTAATCAGATTAGTCATAGTCCTGTGGCTTCAGTTTGGGTACCTTCCATCAGTCTAAATATCATTTCTAAATCTAATGAAACTTTTCATAATTATATGATGAATATTTAAGAAAGTAGCTAAATTCAATAATGCAGTAGCTATTTTCTACACACAACAAAGAAAATTGAATAAAACCAACTTTTTGAAAGATGATTAAATCATTCCAGCAAGGGAACCCTCTGATTTTTCAGTTAGTATAATGTTACTAAAAAGTTATTTTTTTATATCATCCAAATATGTGAGTGTCTGCGGAAAAAAAATAAGTTAATTAACTTCTGGTGGCTTGTCCATATGCATTCTGCTGCTCGGGTCGCAGAAGAATCACTGCTGACTCTGCATCCTGCCTGAGCAGTGGGACCAACTGTGGCAGTCCATTTCTCCATAAATGTCCTGCTCTACTTCTTAAGGCTCTAATGGCAATAGAAAGGTATCAGAAGTTCATTCCCTAATCTGTCTATCTATCTCCCTAGTCAATACTTGTGTATATATGCATATACGTATTTTTATTTGTTTCTGTAGGTTTCTAGCAAAACTACACTTAGGTTTGTTACCTATTTCATACTAAATCCTGAAGAATCTTACTTCTCTTTAGGGTAAGTGTTTATTTCTCACATAAAAATTTTACAGATTGTATAACATTTTAAAATGCAAGGCAAATGCTCTTCCACATCATGCATACCATGATCTGTTCCCTTTTTCATTTAGTGAAAAAATGATCATGAAAACTTCATCTGAGAGGTGATAAATGTTATATACATAAATACTTTTATAAAAACTTGACAAACCAGTGACTGCTTTCTCAAGGACCTGTTTTCCAAATAATAAGCTCTTGCATGCCCTTCTCAGTCATGGAAGTTGCTTTTTGCTTGTTATAAGAAACTGATTTCTTTAGATGTGCTACCAGCTTAGTCTGGTCTCTAACTCCCACTCCCTATAGCAAGGTATAAAGCATGCTTCACATTGCTGAAGAATTATTCACTTGAAGCTTAGCGGAAACCACTTGACAGTTTTCAGTTCATTCTGTTTGATCTGACACTTCCAAAGGAACAGAGTGACCTTTCATTAGTTTGATCATATGGAAGAGATTTTTAGATAAAAGAAAAACAGGCTTACCCTAGTGAAACAAAACAAAATTAAAGCATAGAGTTGCAATAGTTAGAAAAGTAATTACCCCCCAAAAATTATCAAACTACAAAATGAGATTATGACTGTGTGTGTTTTTAAAAAAAAACATTTACATCTGTTGAAATCTCCCTTACTGCCTATCTTTCTTAGCCTCTGAGAAGCCAAGGAAGGTAACATTCTTCCTCCCATGGCTTTCATGCCTTGACAGGTCTTTCAGGTACATTTTCATTGTTCTTCGTCACCCCAGAAAGGCAACTGAAGGCTCTGAGCGCTTCTTTTTCCTGGTTTCCCATGTAATACCTTTTATGTGTTCTTAGAAACTAGAACATTGCACAATAGTATAGAGGATTACAGTTCCTTCCTTCTTCCCAGGTATTATGTATTCACATTTTTTATATGCAGCTTAATTTACGTACATACTTTCTGTTTTGCCTAATTCTTTTGTAGCCATAGGCTTTTTTAAAAAAATCAGTCATTACACATTATGATACATATATGATAAAGAATAATCTTTCTATAAATACCTTAATAGATTAATGGTGCATAAAAGCCACATCTGACAACTTACTGGCATAAATGACAGACTTCACATTAAGCTAGATATTCTAAGTTGCCACCCCACCATTAATTTTGGGTTTATTGGCTAAATCCTCTCATCACATTACTGGCCATCTAAGGGATGCATAAAATGTCTTAGATGACACATTATTAGTGTTTTTCCATATTTAGTTAAATTGTTGCCATAACTTTCTAAGGTCATTGTTTAAAAGTATGACTTTTATAAGCCTCTGAAAAAGGTTGAGAGACATACTGCTTTACAAGAAAAGATAAAGAGGGACAGATGAAGCATAAATTACTATCTGAGTAGGCTGGCTCCAACAGTTCTCTACTGTGTGCTCTGTCCTACCCAGCTCCACTCCATAATGATAGCCTACAGGCAGAAACTTAGTAGATGTTATAACTGTTCCTGTAATTCCTTAAGTACTTAGAATCATAGAATCATAGAATCATAGAATGCTTTGGGTTGGAAGGGACCTTTAGAGGTCATCTCTTCCAACCCCCCTGCAGTGAGCAGTGACATCATCAACTAGATCAGGTTGCTCAGAGCCCTGTCCAACCTGACCTTGAATGTTTCCAGGGATGGGGCCTCCACTACCTCTCTGGGCAACCTGTTCCAGTGCTTCACCACCCTCATTGTAAAAAATTTCTTCCTTATATCTAGCCTAAATCTACCCTCCTTTAGTTTAAAACCATTAGTCCTTGTCCTGTCACAACAGGCCTTGCTAAAAAGACTGTCCCCATCTTTCCTATAGGCCCTCTTTAAGTACTGAAAGGCCACAATAAGGTCTCCCCGCAGCCTTCTCTTCTCCAGGCTGAACAGCCCCAACTCTCTCAGCCTGTGCTCGTAGGAGAGGTGCTCCAGCCCTCGGATCGTTTTTGTGGCCCTCTTCTGGACCCACTCCAACAGCTCCATGTCCTTCTTGTGCTGAGGGCTCCAGAGCTGGACGCAGTACTCCAGGTGAGGTCTCCCCAGAGCAGAGTAGAGGGGCAGAATCACCTCCCTCAACCTGCTGGCCACGCTTCTTTTGATGCAGCCCAGGGTATGGTTGGCCTTCTGGGCTGCAAGCGCACACTGCTGGCTCATGTCCAGCTTTTCATCCATCAGTACCCCCAAGTCCTCCTCTGCAGGGCTGCTCTCAATCCCCTCATCTCCCAGCCTGTACTGATATCGGGGGTTGCCCCGACCCAGGTGCAGGACCTTGCACTTGTCCTTGTTGAACCTCATGAGGTTTGCACAGGCCCACCTCTCCAGCCTGTCCAGGTCCGTTTGGATGACATCCCATCCCTCAGGCGTGTCAACTGCACCACTCAGCTTGGTGTCATCTGCAAACTTCAGCATTTAGAAAAGAAATGTTTTAAACTTATCCTCCTTTGACTCTGCATCTACTATCCCAACGTTCTCCCTAGACCAGTCTCTCACAGATTCACGATTGTTAGTAAGAATCATAGAATCATAGAATGCTTTTAGAAAGAACAGAGCTGGCATCCTTTTGTCAAGGGATGTTGTATGATAGACTTTAATAAAGTGATCCCTTCTTGAAGAATAAGACTCAGGTCAGACACCTCTTGTTCTGGAAGGCAGCAGAAGAGAAGGTAGAGCACTTTCAGCAAGAAATAATTGGCAAACGGAGAACTTTAACTGAATCCTTTTCTTAGGGAAAAAGAAATGTTAGTTTAGGTTTATTTGCTTAGAACAATGCAATAATGAAAAGCAAGGTAACCACAAGATGAGACAAAGCTTAAATGATGTTTTAGCTGTGATTCCACTCATGTGGCTTACAGAAAACTGAGCCAAAATTCAAAAGCATCACAAAGCCTTGCATGTAGTGCATGGTTCTTGTGCCTTCAGAATGGACTTGTAGCCCTATGAAAAACATCATTTGTTCCTCATAGTTTGTTTATCCCTATTATGTGGGAAATTATACTGTTTAGTGGAAGAAAGGGAAAAGTGTAAAAAAGGTGCAGTAACTCGGTATGTTTCTGCTTAAATCCATATTTTCTAGTTTCTCCATCATGCCTCTCAGAAAATCTGCTCACTGTTTAGTAAGACACACTTAAAATTTTTAGGATTGGAAAAACTAGGGTTCTATACAGCCACAAAAGTTTAACTAAACTAAATTTTACACAGATAAATGTATAGATTAGCTAGAAGCATATGAAGTAAGATGAAATACATAACAATTAGCTATCCAGAACATTCAAAGAAAAGTGTATTATGGGGCTGCAACTCCAACAGACATGAAACCAATCTGACAGACTACTTAAAGATGAAGCGTAAAATGTGTACTCACCTTTGAAAACAACTTTGTAAAGGTCTTAAACTCTAGGGAAATGTAGGATTAATCTCTAGGGGGATGTAGGAGTAATTTTCAGGATAGCATATGATTGAAAAAAGTCTTGTATTGACAACTTTGAAGCTGTGATAGTATGCTTCCAGGGCAACCAATGACAATGTTGGGCTTGGGCTGTTTTTAACCTGTCCCTCCCAAAAATCTACAGTTTTTATGCTTTCACCATTTTCTAATATTACAATCTCCAAGTACTCAGTTTCGCTCTGCATACTACCGTGTCTTGCTGTCTTCTACTTGTAGTACTGGCTGGTAGATGCACTGCCATATAAAGTGTTGTGCTTGCAGTCCTATGGCTGTGCAAACTACATTCAGACCAGGGCTGCATCCAGTTCTGTAGCAAGATTTTCTGAATGCAGTACAATGACCTCATCCACCAATTTCTTAACCTGTTATACTTAACATTGACAACTGAAGTTGTTACCATTGGCAGAGGACGTGAAATGTTTTCATCTTTATGGTTTCATTCTATTTACCAGTGACAGCCATTCTGTACAGCCATAGTGTTTAAAGGCTACTCAATACCCTAAGAATGAAGATCTCCATTACTCTTTTTTCTTTCAATGCATTGGGTGTTTCATATTGCTACAAAGGAGAGGGGGGGAAAAAACCCTTAAGATTCGAGAGATTATGACAAAATATGAACTATTCATAAGTCATTTTTCAGAATTGGCTAGATTTCAAGCTCAATACATCTTTTCATCATGATCATTGTTGCAAGTTATAAGTAAATTGAAGCAAAGATGCATATAAAACGATTTTCATTTTTCAGCTAAGGAATATCAGTGCATCAGTAGCTTCTTTTGGTAACATGAATTATAGCTGTCCATAATTCTGCTGTTCTCCAGTTATATTCTGCAGCAGGTCAGATTGCGTTAGTCCCTCTAGTGTTCAAATCTATGAACCTACAGTGAAAAAATTACTTTTATAAGAAAATGTCAATATATTGACAGTAACGCTTTTGAAAAGCACTCTCCTGCAGAGCAAAATGAGTGCAGTTTAGGTAATTGGTTGGACAAGGAAAGTGGAGGTTTTCTACCTCGCACATTCTGTTGCTATTCATTTACTCGTTCACTTTTTTTGGAGTGTGTACTGGATTCAATGGATTTATCAAACTGGCATTGAATGATTGCTCTTTTCATGTTTGCATAGGCTAGATGTAACTTACAGTAACATGAACATCACTTCTCCTGTGACTGACAGCTGCTTCTCAGACTCCTTTTCTGTTGTTTCCACTCGTGTTGTACTATAAACAGCAGAGACTAAACTCTCTCAGTGAAGAAAGTTACATTCGTCTTATCAATGATATGAACTCTTAACAAAGAAAAAGAGATTTGGTTTTGTTTGTTGTTTCTCTATTATACCTAGAGTATGAAAAAAACAGTATAAAAATTTTCATTAATAAACAAAACTGCATCTTAAGCCAGCAGTCTCCTTCACTGAGATTGTTCTTCCCTCAATGTACTAGATCAATGATAACCAGATTGAAAAATAGTTATCTTGTGTTTGATTGCTTTAAATGCAGTTTTCTGCTTTGTTATTTCTTCTGATAACTTACTAAATCTGCGGTCAGTTCAGCAGAATTTCTTTTGTCCATCTTAGTGATATAATCACTATTGAACAACTAATGAATAGTAGTGATGAAAAAAAGAAATTGAATAGCAATCTTGAAATTATATACTGGTAGAATCTCACCGTGCCCCTAAATTATTCATTTGAGAGAGTTCAATGTTGAACTGGGAGCGGTTGGAGCCATGCTGGGACACTTCCCAGTAAGCAAGTGCAAAACTTGTGTAAGTGAAGTACAGTGAGGACTTCTGCCTGGGGCACTGTGATTAGGAAATGGATGGGGTTTGGGTTTCACTTCAGAAAATAACCTGTTGTATGTACTTTGTCTTTCTGATACTTAGTTTAGATTTGTTAATTGGCAAATATTTTTGTGGTTTTATATTCAAATTAAACTAGTTAATAGCCACATGGATTGATAAAATGATTTCAAAATATTTCTTTTCCTTTTCCTTAAGTGTATAAAGAAAATATTGTCCTTTTTTCCCAGATTGCCCCTTTGGAGATTGGTTGGTAAATAAATTCTATACTGAATAATTAAGAATCCTCTTGAGATAATTTCAAATACTGATTCTTACAATAAAGATATTGTGCCATTGCCAAATCAGGGGTGGGGGAAGGAAGAAAATTGGATTCATGGGGGAAGTGCCACACTAAAAAAGAGATTAGGCTTTGAAATGGAGAAGGTACAGGACTTAGCTGTAATGAACAATGTAAACTGAGGTGCTTCAGAAGCTACTGAACTATGGGGAAAAATGGCTTTTGCTATTGTTGCTAATTATTTAAAATTCCTGTGCTTCAGTGATATTAGTAGTGCACATAGAGCCACATTTGTTCTGTCTATCTAGGCATTTTCAATATGTAGTTGTCACAGTACGTAGGTGCAATGATATATAAAAGATAAAGATCAGAGTCTGATCTCAGCAATATGCTATTATAATCCAGAGTACAGTAAGGACAATTACAGTACTTTTTCCTGGCAAAGCTTACATTTTTAACCATATTAAAAGTTCTTGCTTAGGTTTCAAGATATTTTGTAATCTTTGCAATAGCCTTTTGTCTGTTTTTGTTTTATGTAATTTTTTAATTTATTGAATATTATTTATTGAAGGCCTTAAATTCAAGGTAGTAAGTAGTGATCAAAGTTTTTCTTTAGTTCTCCAAAATTTGCGCAAATCCTTTTCTGGAACAATTGCTTCATGTGCCATTGATTCTTCTGTTTTTCTGGTTTTGGAACTCTATTTCTTATTTCTAGGGTTGTCTTCCTGGTTCCAAGTAAAGGTGATTGGACTTCAGAAGAAATTAATTTTCCCTCTGCTGGATCCCATATGTTCATTGTAACCTTAAGGATTCTATAAAGTTCTGAGAGCAGAAATAACCCTTCCAAGGCTATAGGCAGAGTGTTAGCCTGAAAGAACTTTCTATTGAGATTCTTCATTGCTATCTTATAAAACACTCTTAAATATTTTCATAAACCTATTCGTGTTAGTACCCAGTCAGAGAAAGTCTTTTGTATGTTCCCGTGCCCTTGCACAAAATCCCCATGATGTTCAGAATACTTTAAAAATTGTCTTCTACTGTCCATCAACATTATTTAATAGCAATTCTCTGACCTTTCTCATCTGCAGTCAGTAACTCATTAGCTACAGGTGAGGGGTTTGTGGGTTGCTGGGATTAGTTCTAACACAATATACACTCAAATTGGATTTTCTGAACTTTTTTGTTTGGCATAAATCTGTAAGTGGTATTCACCTTTCCTTCTGTGGGAAACATCCCACTAAAGAGTATCCACAGGAGCAAAATACATCCTGATGAGACACTGATTTACACTGTGGTTTTCAGTACATTTTGGAAGTGAATTCTCATATTTTAAACTTTAGAGGCTTGGGGTTTTTTGTTATTCAAAACCAATCAATAGTCCACATTCAAATGGGAGCATCATTTAGAAGATGTAAACTTAGAGTAATGAAGGGATTTTTATATTACCTTAAACTAAATAATGTTGTCATAATTATAAAAGCCTCCCTAATAAATTATCTCTGCCTATTTTGTCTTATATAGTACTGCACTGTTTGGTATATTCTAGCTCAGAAAGGCCGGATTAATTATGTAGATGTCATGGTATGTTTATCCCCAATTGAAGTACTTTGTTAAGTGGGTTTTGCCACTCACTGGTTCAAGAAAACAACATTTTAATTTTTTGGTTCAGATTACCTAGTACTTCCTGAACTCTTCGTTTCCAATCTGTAATAAAGCAAAACTGTTATGCATGTTATTTTTTAAGTATCCATGTCAGAAACTTTTCTTTTCCCTTTTTGAGGGAGATAACCCAAGTATTTTCACAAGGAAATGTGTTTCATAGATTTGGAGCTTGTGTACTCGTAGTCACTTGTGTAAATGGGTTCCTGAGATGTCCTGAATACAGCTTTCATTATGCAGACTCATTCCCCTCTTGGCTGGGAGAATTGGTCATCATGGAATCCCGGGACTGTGGTATGTGATGAAAAACTCAGTCTTGCTGAGAAAAGCATAGTCCCTAGAGAAGGACTGCTAATATGTCTTATTTAGATACAAACCTCATGAGGCATTATGGAACAGATCCGTCTATAAATATTTTGACTTTTGTTGATAAGAAATATCAGCATTTCTTATTTAAAGCAGCTATTATGAAGAATTAATATAGATGTAGACCCAGTTTTCTTTTGAAGCAGTTCCGCGACAGTTTTCATTCATCTCTTAATCCCCTCCCCTTCCCACCCCCAAAAAAACCCCAACAAACCAAAACCCCCAACACCAACAAACAAACAAACATACGATAAAACAAAAACAGGTGGGATTTTAGTAGGTTTTTTTCATGGACAGCTGACATAAACAAGTTATTATACTTTTGTCAGCTACGTACCAAAATCTCCAGGTTGCCAGGAATCAAAAGATAACACACTGAATATCTCAGAGTCTAAGGGGGAAGGAGCTCGAGTAGTTATTTGCAAGAAGTAGGTGGCAGCTAATTGCCCATACACCACCAACACTGTAGAAACTGTTTGGGCAGTCTTTGTCCCCTAGACCTCCAACACAACTGTGGTGGGCTGACCCTGGCTGGATGCCAGGTACCCACCAGAGCTGCTCTATCACCCCCCTTCTCAACTGGACAGGGGAGAGAAGAAATATTATGAAAAGCTCGTGGGTCGAGATAAGGACAGGGAGATCACTCAACAATTACCGTCATGGGCAAAACAGACCTGACTTGGGGAAAATCAGTTTAATTTGTTACCAGTCAAATCAGAGCAGGGTAATGAGAAATAAAAACTAAATCTTAAAGCACCTTCCCCCACTCCTCCCTTCTTCCCGGGCTCAACTTCACTCCCAATTTTCTCTACCTTCTCCCCACCAAGCGGAGCAGGGGGATCGGGAATGGGGGTTGCAGTCAGTTTATCACACGTTGTCTCTGACGCTCCTTCCTCCTCAGGGGGAGGAATCCTCACACTCTTCCCCTGCTCCAGCGTGGGGTCCCTCCCATGGGAGACAGTCCCCCACGAACTTCTCCAACGTGGGTCCTTCCCACAGGCCGCAGTTTTTCATGAACTGCTCCAGCGTGGGTCCCTTCCATGGGGTGCAGTCCTTCAGGAGCAGACTGCTCCAGAATGGGTCCCCCATGAGGTCACAAGTCCTGCCAGCAAACCTGCTCTAGAGTGAGCTCCTCTCTCCATGGGTCCACAGGTCCTGCCAGGAGCCTGCTCCAATGCAAGCTTCCCACAGGGTCACAGCCTCCTTTGGGCATCCACCTGCTCTGGCATGGGGTCCTCCACAGGCTGCAGGTGGCTATCTGCTCCACCGTAGACCTCCATGGGCTGCAGGGGGACAGCCTGCCTCACCATGGTCTTCTCCAGGGGCTGCAGGGGAATCTCTGCTCTGGCGCCTGGAGCACCTCCTCCCTCTCCTTCTTCACTGGCCTTGCTGTCTGCAGAGTCGTTCCTCTCACATATTCTCACTCCTCTCTCTGGATGCAGTTGTGCAGGTTTTTTTTTTTCCCCCCTTCTTAAATATGTTATCACAGAGGCACTACCGCTGTCGCTGATTGGCTTGGCCTTGGCCAGTGGCGTGTCCATCCTGGAGCCAGCTGGCATTGGCTCTGTCAGTCACAGGGGAAGCTTCCAACAGCTTCTCACAGAAGCCACCCCTGTAGCCCCTCTGCTACCAAAACCTTGCCACGCAAACCCAATACAACAACTCTTGAGCCACATGCTGTAGCTGTAGCACAGAGATTTTACTTGAGCAGTTCAAGAACACTTCTGTTATCCACCCTTCCTGCAGACCGCAATCTCTTTGTTGTTTCAAGTATACCCTAAAGCTTACATCAGAAATCCTCATCCAGATAGGACACAAAAATGTGTTGCTGTTTTGTGACCTTTGTATACAGCTTTCTAAAATGAGGGGTTAGATTTGCTTCAGATTAAATTTAAGTATTTGGGCCTTAGGCTATCCTTGCTTTGCTCTGATTGTGCTTTGTGTTTTCCAGTTTTGTTTCTTCAGTTCCTTTTGCATTTCCTTTGACTTGAACATGCTGCTATGTGTTTTTACTCACAGTTTTTCTCCCTAGGCTTGAGCAGGGGATGCTGAAAGGTTTTCTTCTGCTTCTCTAAACTTCATCTGAGTCCATCTCTGAGATCTTTATCCCTTCTTCTGGAAGAAGGAAGAGCACTGATAGGTAGAAGTCTTCTTTCCCTGTGGAAGCATTTCTCATCTCTTTAGTCTTTAGCCTGCACCATTCTGGAATCAACCGCGCAGTGAGAGATGCAGTGTTGGAACTGCCGCTCGATGATAATTTTAATTGCTTTCTGAGTACTCTAGGAATCTCTGTTCCCCTCTCTAGAAGACCTGTGAATTTTCAATGTAGTGAGGCAGTCTTCAAGAAAATATTGAGAATGCAGTTAGTGCTGACTAACCTCAGGGAAAATATTAAAAAATGCCTATTTCTTCATGCAATGCACAGATTTTATTGTTTGTGGAGTTTTGGTTTTTTTGGTTTGTTTTGGGTTTTTTTTATCAAACTTCAACTGCTTGGACGACTAGGTCTCCTGATGTTTTTACACTACTATGGACGAGTCTGATGCTGGATGCTAGGCAACACTTACTATCAGGGATTTTAGTGATTATTAAGTTCCCACGAATCACATTTCTTTCAAATAGTGGATAAAGCTAATCGTTATTTTATAATTAACATGAACACATGAGAAAGTTTTTTAGACAGTCTGCAGTCTGCTAACATTTGCCTTAATGAAATAAGAAAGTATAGCCATTAATTATATCTTGCAATAAATCTTTAACTAATATTACTGAAGTCCCTAAAGGACTTGTTCTTCAGAAAATATTAAACCTTGTGTTGGTTTGGTAAGAATAAAAGGTTATTGCTGATGTTTTTTCTCAAATGTGGTCCTGTTTCCTAATGCTTTTTGAGGCATGAACCTGGCATTTCTGGCTGCATATACATCAAAACACATGCTGTGTACCATAGTGTCATACTGTGTGACCCAGAGTAGTGTATCTGTTCTTCTTTGTTAAACTAAACTTAGTTGCAATTGCAACTTAAAAGTACAAAAGCTCTCTAATATAGTCAGTTCTAGAAAGATGTAAATATTATTTTTTACTCCCCTAAAAAAAAAGAAAGAAAAAGCTTTTATGTGACTCAGCTTTTTTTTTCCTTTGTGTTTCACCAGTTGAAAAGATACAGACCCAGTGGGATGAAGTGCATGGACACCTCCAAAGCCGGAGACAGCAGCTTCATGAGATGTTAAAGGATTCAACACAGTGGCTAGAAGCTAAACAAGAAGCTGAGCAGGTTCTTGAACAAGCAAAAGCTAAGCTTGAGTCGTGGAAAGAAATTTCATACACCGTGGAAGCTCTGAAAAAGCAGAACACTGAGCTTAAGGTCACTACTGAGAATTAAAATATTTCTGCTTGAGTTAATTAGATTGTTAAAGAAAAAGTCCTCTAACTATTGGACAGTGAACATTAAGAACAACCTCTTTATACCTTATTTCCCACAAAAAATTAGAAAGAAATTAACTTACAAAGACTAAAATGTGTGTCACATAATCCTTAAATGAAATTGGTCTTAACTTATCAGTTATAACAAATAGCTGGCTGATCTTGCAGGAAGAATACCTGCCTTTTCAGCACAAGTATTTCTCATCTCTTCTGTACAACAGCCTCAGCTGAGGCACTGGTACTGCAGACTGGGAAATCCTGTAGTATTGGTACGTCTGTCTGCACTGATAATGAAGCTGTATAGGTTGTCTGGAAGTAGTTAAGAAAATAAAAGGGAAAAAAAAAAGCATAACACGTTATATGGAGATATTTTGAAAATCAAGCATTTTACATTTGCCACAAGATAATCTCACTGGGTTCAACCATGGCAGAGTTATTAACTGCAAAAAATATTAAATGGATGGTCTTGTGATTTTAGCACACATGCTGTCACATTCTAGGTATTAAAATGTGCACCTCAGTTAACTTATGTAGCTGAGCTATACCTCAAGTAGCAATGCAAATATGCCCTGTTGCATCAGTTTTTAAGTTTCTTGTTATGGAAATAGTCATAATTAGGTGACATTCTTCGGGAATAAATTTTGAGAACAGCTGTTTCGGACTAATAATATCTCATTTTCTGGTTGGGGAAAAACAAGATTGAAACGAACCACTTGATCAGCCTCTTAAAGCGAGTCCTGCCTCCCTGTTAATGGAACGTTACATTTTAGTTATTTAGGAGGATAGTTACACAATATTTTCTGATATGTTCTCCTCTCCTGCCCACCAGTTTTTTATTTTTTTTAACTCCTACCACTCAGCTGTTTGGTTAAAGTTTGCAGACTTAGAACACTCTTATTTGCACAGCTGAATGGCTGCGAAGAATAGTGGGGTGAGGTCCTCATCAACTGGTTTTGCCGACAGAGAATGTATGTGTATAACTGCATGATTGGTCTTCAGCTACCTCCATTATCAGTTAGTCATTGTCTTTCTGATATTTAGACGTAGATACAAAATCTCTTGAGGTTTTTGCTTGGTGGTTTTTTTTTTTTTTGCTTGCCTGTAAGAAGCATAAAAATGTTCATCAGTCCATCATTTTACGGCTGAGAATTGGTTAAGTTTTCTCATTTAAGATTATACCGTAAGGGTCATTGCTTGGGAAGGGTGGATTATGGTAAACAAGGGCAATCACTCACTAATGTATTGGAAAGAGTTATAGATTATGTATACTACTGTCATTCAGCATAGAGGACTCCCATTTGTCACTGTCTTTCTGCAGAGACAGAGTCTGGCTTCTGCCGTGTTTGGTTTAAAAAAAAAAAAAAGGCTTCAACAAAGTCAATGTTCTAGCTCTGTAAAGACTCAATTAACAAAAAAACAATTCTGTGCAAACACAGTCTTACGTCATTGTGTTGAAATGTCTTATATCTCGAACACAAATTTCTTAACTAGGAAAATAATTAAAAATATAGCTTTAGAAATGGATTTTATGTCCACTTTTTTACAAGAATATGTGAGGTTTAGATGAGGTTCATCTAAGAGTGTATGCTTTTTGAAAAAAATATGGGTTTTTTTGGATCTACATTCTCCAAGGAGAGAAATAAGATTATGTCGTTCTTCTCCTCCATCCCCCAAGTTATAAAGTATACTAGTATACTTATTCATAGAATGTATCTCTATGTATAAACAGAGTATTTGAAAGAATACCTGCAGATTCTTTTCACTCCTTCTTTAAAAGAGATGAAGCACTTGGGCTATCAATATCTTCAGCCATTCCCATCCCTGGCTGGATTCAATGTGATGTGTTGCATCAAGGTACAGACAATAGTCTATAATTACAATTTCAGTGTCACAGCTAGTCCATCTTAATTTGCTGTGCCCTCGTGATGATATGAACATCAACAAGCTCTACTGTTCCAAGGTTGTTTACTTTCACTTGTTTAGTTTTGCCTAGCCTTTCTCCCACAAGTCTGGAAGAAATTCACCTCTGTCTTAGAGAATGGGGCAGGGGGGTGTCTTTTCTTTTTTCCTTCTTTTTTTTTTCCTCTTTCTTTTGTACCAGCCTTCCTAGAGGAATTATCTTTGTCTGCCAGTAATTCCAGTTGTGTCAAATCCCTCATGAAAGCTTCTCAGATGTGACAGCATCAGCTGTTGTATTCATGCTTAAGATAAGGGGTCATGAATTCTAAGGAAAATGGAAATCTTTTTTGCGTTTAGCAGCTTTATATTTCTTCTGTATAGTATTATCTAAACTGAAGGACCTAGGAATACATCAAGTCCTCAAAATAAATGCTTTCCAGGCTTCTGTGCCAAACACATATATTTTGATGTTGTCCCCTGAATATGTAGATTAAGTATGCTGTCTTCTGGCTTGCTGTTGCACTGATGAAAATAAAGCTGTCATTCCTATTCATTTGTGTTGAGGGAAAGGGAGAGGTCAGTGTGAGTCAAATAAATTCTTCAGACGTATTCATTTTGTCAGCTTTGTATCTCAATACAGCTTAGTGTGAGAAAGTAGTCACCAAGTGTTCTTCTGATTTGTTTGTTAAACATTATAGGTCTGCCTAAAGACAGCTGAGTCAATGCAGAAGTTCCTCTCTGCTCTAAGTGAACTTTTAATCAGTGCTTGTGTTAATGCTTTTCTGTTAGTGCATGCTTACATGTTAGTGCATGCTTACACACAAGTAAATGGTAAGCTCAGCAATGCCAGTCTTTTGATTATTTATTTTTTTACAATGCCAGCATAAAACAAAAATCTGTAACTGGCTTGTATTTGGCCAATGGTATTTTTAATAGAATTTGACACATTTGTTTCTGACATTTAAAAGTAACCGAGTACCTTATAGCTGATAATTAAAAATATTATTCCTTTGAATCAGAAGTTAATTCAGAGCTAACTTGCAGAGGATTAAAGCATTTTTTCATTCTGTTTTTTTTAGTTTGATATTTGGGAACTGAATTCTAAGTACTGGGGTTAGGTACAGAGAATCAGAATATGACATGCTGTCCAGTGGGAGTCTACCCATTAAAGCCCTGTTTGTTATTGTTTATTAAGTGATGACTGCAGATGGTTAACTCAGCAGGCTGAAGGAAGTAACACACTATTTATAGGTGTACAAATAGTACACAGTCACATTTCATCTCCTTTCCATCTCCAAGTCATCTGAACATAAGCTAGTGTAAAACTAGTCTCCTCTTAATACAATACTGAGCTTACATTAAAAAAAATAAACCTGCTAGGATTGTCAGTTCACTCCTTGGCGCCTTGATTTCGTAAGAGCTAGTGAGACATCTCTTCTCCCTCTGTACCAGTTTAGCTGGAACGGCCAAATTGAAGGGGAGGAGGGATGGAGACAAGGTTTCCTTCCTTTCCTTCATTGACTACCTATTTCTTGTTTATCTAAATAGGAAATTAAATAGCAGTCTGATTACATCCTTGCTCTGATGGGACTCAAGACGCCAGGCAACCTTCCACTGGCATAGCCTGGGGAGTGAACTTTATGCCCTGGTGTTGTGGTTTAGCCCCTGTTGGCAACCAAGCACCACACAGCCGCCTGCTCACCCTCTCCCCCGGCAGGATGGGGAAGAGAATTGGAAGGGCAAAAGTAAGAAAACTCGTGGGTTGAGATAAGAACAGTTTAATAATTGGAATAAAATAATAGTAATAATAGTAATAAAAACTGTAATGAAAAGGAGAACAACGAGAGAGAAACAAAACCCAGGGGAAAAAAAAAACCAAACAAGTGATGCAAACGCTCACCACCCGTCGACTGACGCCCAGCCAGTCCCCGAGCAGCGATCGCTGCCCCCTGGCCAATTCCCCCCCCAGTTTATATACTGAGCATGACGTCATATGGTATAGAATAGCCCTTTGGTCAGTTTGGGTCAGCTGTCCTGGCTGTGCCCCCTCCCTGCTTCTTGTGCACCTGGCAGAGCATGGGAAGCTGAAAAAGAAAGTCCTTGACTAGTCTAAGCACTACTTAGCAACAACTAAAACATCAGTGTGTTATCAGCATTCTTCTCCTACTAAATCCACAACACAGCACTATGCCAGCTCCTAGGAAGAAAATTAACTCTATCCGGGCCAAAACCAGGACACCTGGATTTGTGGATAAGACTGAGGCTATCTTGCTTGCCTTTGTCTTCTTCTTGCAGGGGGTAACTTGCTAGGTACTCTTTTGCCACTCCTTGTGTACCAATATAGGATGACGTACAGTCTCAGCATTTTGTGGATTTTTATTATTCCAGGGCTGACAGTGTACTGCTTTGATTTTAGTAAAACAATTAAGTTAATGTTATTGACGATGATGCAGACACTGAAATAGAATTCCTTGATAAAAAAAAAAAATTCTTTAAGTATATAAATAAAACGTGCTGTAGATATACAGAAAAAGGACAGAAAGACAGCCTGATTTTTCAGATTTGTGATATATGTACCTGCTCAGTGTGGGAATTTACGTGCTCAGAATTGGATGATGCTGTACATACATATTGCTATATTTGAACTTCTACGTGTCATTTATTTTGTTCCACTGGGCAATCCTGGGATAGAATAAAGCCCAGCTCTAATTTCCTTACTTGTTTTTAATCAAGGATCCTTAATTACACAGACTTTCTTCCTGATAACATCAACTACTATCTTCTAATTAAAAATTTAAAATAAATTTATACCTAAAAGTAACATGATAAATGCACAGCCTTAATTCTTTAAGCCTTTTAATAAACTGAGTAAATTCCAGTGATGACACAGGCAAAACAAGGAGAATGCTTTAAAAAATGTCAAAATGAAATTAAGGTAATGAAGCATTTTCCTTTTAAAAAAAAAATCAAACATGTTGTTAAGTAGCTAAAAGATAAATGAGACCTAAAAATATAAAAGGGAAAAGAGGAAAAAAAAAAAACCCTGATGCCAAGAATTTAATTCTAAAATATTCATTATTGTCATGTAAGATAGGCATTAATGGGCCTCTGGTAGGACAGACAGTTAAAACATTTACCAGAACACTTTGTTCTCAGTGTCTGCACAGAGAGCAAAGTTGAAGCAAGGCATGCACTCCTCAAAGTTGTTGAAAAATTACATACCAATTTCCAATAAAGTAGAAAATACAAATTGTTTCTGTCGACAAAGCTCTCTATATTCATCATTTCTTTCCTGAGTGATGATCTAGTGTTGTAATGTCAGGAAGATAATGGATTAATGTTGAAGTTAATGGTGAGAACAACAATTTTGGCAATAGCCTTGTAATGGATCTTTCCATATTTTTATTATAAAAGTGGCTTTGCAAGGTTTTATAAGGTCATTTATATTCACATGGGACTGGGCGAAAAGAACTTATTTTCAAAGTAAAGATTACAGGTCATTAATTTACAATACAGACAAAATGTTATGGTAACTTTTCTATGTAATGCAGTGAATAATCAGTCTGCTGCGATTCCTTGGCTGGAAAAAAATAGCTGTATGCATGCATAATTTTAAACAAAGAGAAAGGTAGAGTATAATAAAGATGGATAGACCTAAATGGAGAATAGATACTTGCTATAAAAGATCTACAAAACTGAAATGATAATTACTGTAGAATTTATTTATTTTTGGTTTTATATATTTTATTATATTTGTGCAAATATTAACATTTATGTACTTATTATAAGTAATTCTGGCAGGAAAGGAGCTCAACTGGCAGACTATTTCCAAAACAGCCACCTGCCTATACCTTCTCCAAAGGAATGGTAGTGGTTTTCCACAAAATTATCGCCTCTGCTGACTACATCTCCATACTTAACACAGGGGAATGACTTTAAAAAATTGTTTAGGCAGCTTCAGCTAAAATGTCTTTAACCATAACATGTTCAGATGGTTTTCGGGAGTGGGGGTTAGTAGCCTCCTCCTAATGTTTGATTGGTAGAAATAAGATCCCTTGTTCAAAACAGATAATCAGGTTGCTGTCTTAGTACCTGAGGTTACCTGCTTCACAGTAGTTGAGTGACCTGCCCTCTCATGAAGGAATAACACAGGAAAGAGAGGAAATACATGTTTTCAGTTTTACATTATGGAGAGGACCTAGAGATGTTGAAGCAGCTTTTTAACAAGATTTTTGGGGAAAAATCAAACCCCCCCAAAACTCCACCTGGACTCTATTCAAAGATCAAGTGTGTTTCAGTCCCAGTTTTAACCAAAATCAACTTGCAGAGTTTCTGAGATGAAAACACAAGCGCACAAAATATTCAAAATATATTTATTTTTACTTAGTATTTAGACTCTTTAATCAGAGATTACATATTTCAGTTTAGCTTTGTGTGGAGAATTCCTTATCCGAGTCAAAACAAGATTTCAAAAGGAATACAGCTTTGGGAGAATGAGAGGGAAAAAACTTTTTTCTTCACGGACATTTCCTGATTTGTGTATTTAAGCACAACGATGAAGACAGTCAAACCTTACTGTTTGTTTTTTGCCAATAGCTTCTAATGTTTACGTGCAACTTACTGTTTCTATTTACAAATACAAACTTTTTTTCTGCTTGCATTGTCCTTTTGATTGGCTAGTTGTAGTCTTCGCCTAGTACAAAAGTACAAGTAGACCATTGATTATCTTTGCTCTTTCATTTTCTCGTTACACATTATGGATTAAATCTGCAACTTCAGTGCATTTATATGTAAATTTGCTCTGAGAAAAAGACTAACGGGAAAGATGCATGGGAGCTGGTTGCTGGCTGAATGAGTGTTCTGGATTTCCTGGCTTGCTTCTGTAGTGAGACAGCTTGACCAGGTGGAGAGGAGAGGGAAGAGGAGAGGAGAAGAAAAAGGAGAAGAAAGAGGAGAGAGAAAGGGAAAAAAAGAGGAAAGGGGAAAAAAAAAGAATGACCAAGATTTAAAAAGCTTCCTTAATACTAAGAAACATAAATTAGCATTATGAAGATATTGATAGGTTTACCAGGAGTATTTTGCTGTATTGCAGATTTAGTGCTGTTCCAGTAGATGGCACTAATTACATAAAATAAATTAAGAAAAAGTGAAAGCACAGGTATAATTGTTCAAATCTCAGTATTATTTCACAGTATAAAAAAGAAAATTAGATAGAACATATTATTTCACTGTATTTTCCATCTCAGTATAATTCAACATCACAAATACTGATAGTTTGCATAATACATAATAATGCATCCATCTATTTGTGTCTCAGAAAAGCATAATCAACATTCTAATCGGTGTTTATCAATTTCAGCTGTCATGTTTTATCCGACATTTAGGATTTTGTTGCTTGGTCCTCTCAGGGATTAGAAATAGTCCTATGGTCTTATGACTAAAAGAATTTAAACATTTAGAAAGACCAGTAAATCTGAGGAAGTCCTTTTTCTTTTTTTTTTTTATATGGATGGTATAAATTGTTCATCTCCTTCTCTGATAACCATACAATGTGTGTGATCATTTTATGGTGATCTGAGGTTCATTCTTTTTCTTTCTCTTTTTACTTCAGCAATTTTCAAAAGAAATACGACAATGGCAAATAAACGTAGATGTGGCAAATGACATGGCACTTAAGCTGCTCCGTGACTATTCAGCAGATGACACCAGGAAAGTAGAACTGATGACAGATAACATTAATGCGACATGGGCTGCCATTAATAAGAGGTAGGATATAAATTCTGCTATTAGATTGTTGTTAAACTTCATTAACATTCATTGTCCAGCTTTGGTTGGAGATTATAGACGATGTAACTTTTGAAAATTACATGACTGTAGTAAGAAAAGAAAGAATGATGATGACTCTTCTGTCATATTTTTTGGAAATGTGTCTTTGAAATGCCATTTAATTCTCTCAAATAAAATTTTGCCTCCTGCCAATTTTCCTCTGCTGTAACCAGTTGCCAACTAACTTCAGTTGATAAGTTATGTATTTTAAATATTTAAAATTGTGTTTCATATTTCTATGTACTATCTCCACATCACAATCACTGTAGTGATTTTTGAGTCATAAACTGAATCTGAAAATTACACGCATACCCTATTGAAGCAGGTTCAAAGTGGAAATGTTATCCTGTACCTTTGAAGCAAATCTCTAGTCAAGAAAGTTTTTATTAGATCTTTGATCACATTCTTGATTACATTTCATAGTCTTGCAGTGTTTGGTTTAGATACCGATTCCTTACTAAAAGCAATTTTTTCAGCTTGCCACCAAATTGAGAATCATCCAATACACAATCCATAAGATCAGAACATATTGCAGGAGAAAAATTACTTTCTTTATAGTAGTAAAAGAGTTTTAAATCATTGCATGTTATATGAGATATGTAAAAATTAAATCAAAGTTGTTTTAATCAGTATCTTGGATTAAGTTTTATAGCTTATAACTGAAACTAGAACTGAATTAGATCTTAACATGTTTTAATTAAAGTCTATGAACAAGGNAAGAGATGCTGTTGATGTCCACTAAAAGAAAGCCACATTAATAATTTGAAAGCCTTTTTTTTTTAACAAGAGCAATAACTAAGCTGAGAAATTAGTATAAACATTCAGTTAATATCTGCTTGCATTTCTCCTGTTACAGTAGTAGCCATTTTAGCCTTATTAGTAGTAGCTGTATTTTTAAGAAAAAATGTTTTTCTCTCTGTGGTCTGAGAAACAGACTGGGGGGAACATCTGTTCCTGGATGAGAAAGGCTGGGTGTCTGATGCTCAGAACTATTCTCTGTGAGTAGGTAAAATCAGTACCTCAAAAGGGTTAGATAGGAGAACAGAAGAAAATTGATTTTGTCTGTATGTAGAACTACAACCCCTGTTCGGTGAGATGGCTTTGTAATCCTGAACTCCAGAACACATCTGTAGCTGCTGT
>VYZW01029391.1:0-39454 GCA_013401315.1 Balaeniceps rex | reverse complement strand
AATGTTTGGCGTTTCTGAATTTAAACTATATCATAACATCCAAAGAATCCTCATACGATGAGTGAATTTTTTTTCTCTGAACCTGGAATTTGAGCCATCCTGTTGATTTTTCATGGCTGGTTCTCTCTTGTTGTTGGTTCTTACAAGTAATTTTCCTTGTCAAATTGAAAGATTACAGGCTTGGTCAGCATGAATTGCAGCTGGCACTTTACTAGGTGGAAGGACAAACTAGCCTTGGCAATTGGGGAAGGCTTCTGTGCCTGTCAACTGACCTGATGGAAGCTATAAACTGCTACTGATTCACTGGGGTGGCTGTAGTTCCTGGCAGCTCTTTGCTCTTTCATTTGCAAAGTTTGGGGTTTGTTACACAGTTGTGACCTCTCTGTTCCCATGTGTCCTGTGTCCCCCATAAACTGCACTCTGGATAAATGTAGCTTGAAAGAGTTAAAGAATAAAAATAAGTGTCTGTGATAAATAAGCCGATCTGTATGATTCACAGAAGTGGAAACTCAACAGCAGTTAAACCTTCAAATCTTAATCTGTTTTGGCTATAAGATATCATATGTAAACAGGCATATGTTAACAGTTCACAGGGCAATTTGTGTCTCATTGTTTGACGTCAGAAATTTTGCAACAATATTTAAGGAAAGAAACTCAGAGGTGAGGTGTTTTATTTTCTTTTCCATAGGGGTGCTTTACAGATGCAGCAAACCTCAATGTAGCTGATAAGGGTCTGTCACTGAAACCTGGTGAGAATCTGTCTCTGCCAGGGAACAGAAGTTCCACATAGTATTTTGAGTGATTAAAGAAACATCTAATCAAACATTAAAGGCGAGAGAGATCTATATGCAACAGCTTTCAGTGGTACCCCGAGGCAGGAGCCATTAACACAGCTCTCTCACTTGAACAGATTCTCTCCATAAAGCAGAATTCTCCACTGTACAACTAGAGACTCTGAAGTTTTCAAATCAGTGGAGCCATGACATGTGAAGATAAAAACTAATCAGGCAGGCATCTCATGGAAGATTTAGCACACTTATGCTAAAAGGAGCACACATTCCTCTGAATCAAGGACATATTCATCATTACTTCTCCGGAGCTGTGATCTTATTCATTCTAGAAGGATCAAAAAGACTAGGCTAAGTCAGTGCTCCCTTGAGAAATACCCGGAGCAAAAGCAGCGGCTGCAGGAAGTGATACCGATGACTCAACAGCCAAGGCCAACACACTGCCTTATTTTAGACAATGTCCTCTTGGACATACTCATGTTTCCTCATGAGTGGCTGATGACAAAGGTCCTACCTACCTGTGGTCACAAGTACCTCATGACATTTTTCTCAAGAATAGGTCTAGTATTGCGGCCGAAACTGGCTTAGAATTCACTGTGCAACTTGATTAACTTCTACTGCCATTTCAAGTGAACGTTAATCTCCACCTTCCCTAAAAATCTCCATGCATATGGATCCTGAGGTACTGCGTGGTCCATTAACTGAATATTTCCATAATGCGTAGTGCTCTGTTATACAGTGAAGAAGATGCACCTAGGAAAGGGGCTTCCTGGAGTGGAAAATGTTAGACTACCCCAAGGACAGGTCTTCCTTTCTCTTGCTACAGCCAAAGCCTTAAGCTGATGGCTCCTCACAACAAGTACAGACTAGTACTGACTGCAAATTCCAAGTGTTCCGTAAATAATGATTTATTTTCTGGTCATAAAGTACTTACTGTTAATACATATTATTTCAAACACACAACGTGGTCACAGCAATGTGCAGAGGAGAATCCTATGTGTAGGTGCCAGCGGATTCTAGGCTGCCAGCCAGTAACTATAAGAAGTAAAAACATTAGATTGATTGTTAAGCAAGTAAAATTCTGGGATGCGTGTACATCGTACAGTAGATACCCATGTATGTGCTTAGCCTATTGATGCATGAGTAATCTCAGCAACTTAACAGGACTGCAGCAACAAACAGAAAACACAGTGTGTTTCATCATTTCAAAATGCTGTGGAAAATGCTGCGGAAAATGCTGCGGTGGGCTGAGAAGAAAGCCTGCCTCACTTGCTTATACTGTTGTTAGTCCAGACCCAAAGACAGAGCTTGAAAGTACACACATGAATTGAATTGCATGGGAAGCTTACCAAAGGAAGTGTTTGCTTGTAAACTCAGTATGAATAGGATCTTCTCTGACCGCAAGGGAAATGGAGAGACACTCATTCACGGTCCGCTTGTGCAATCAACTTCTGAAGTAAAAACAGGATTTGAGGTTTAAAACCTGAACATTCACACGTCTTTCAAGCAACAGAAGAAGCCTTCGTGCTCTTCAGTCCGCAAAGGAGCAAAGTCAGGAGGTGCTGCTCATGAGACTCCCTGGATTTGATAACAACTGGCTTATCAAAAGGGAATTATTTAAGAGTTCCTAGCAACAGCAACCCTCAGAGCAGCTTCTGTGCAGGCTTGAGGGGAGACATCTGAACACCATTACATTGCACTTCTTTTGATGTCACTACGTGCCCATCATGTGTTTTCTATCTTAACAGTGAATCTGCTGCCGAGTTCCACAGTGTCTAAGGATGGGTTTGGGTTTATCACAGATGCCATTCCTGCTATAAAAAACATTACTTTTAAGTTCTTTATCACCTGGCCACACAACTACTCTTTGAGCCCTGTCTGTGCAGGGTGATTCTGTACAGTAGTAGATTATGGATGACTTGCTGGTTTTAAATTGCTGGCTTTCAATCTAGCAGTAGTTTAAGTTTCATTACATGGCTTGAGATAGCTTGTAAAATAAAGATATTTATTTTTCATCATTTGCCTGATAGTTTAATATTAGCTGCAATATTTGTGCATCACGCCTCTCTCATCTGATAATTAAAATAATGACTTCTAAATTTCTTCCCATAGCAAGAAGCCAGTTTATTTATAAGTGGCCTAATCTAATAGAAATTTACTCTGTGTATCCCATGAGACATATTATCAAAGTTACCAGACCTGTCCCAAGCACTTGGGAAGTGGGGAGATGGTTACACAATTCTCATTGCCTCTGGCTGTTCTAGTTAAAAAGATAAAGGGTCAGAGAACTGGAGCAGCGGAGATAATTTTGCGAGCATCTAAGGAAAAGCAGCTGATCAGGTGAGTGTAGGCACTGGCTGAGGGCGAGACGGGTGATGCTTGAATACCACGTAACAAAAATCCCCTTAAATAAAATAACATGCCAGGAAACAGGAATGCTGATGCCTGACCTCCAGAAATTCTGGATTCTTAAAACCTTCATCTAGCAGATGCAATAGTGCTGCTTGTCTGTTTTAAAAGAGAGAAAAAATATATGAAGAGCAACATTCAGCCTGCCACAGCTCTGGCAAATCTGTGCCGGGCAAGACCCTTCCCTCTGCTGGGACGTGCCAGATCTGTGATACACATCCCACAGGATCTTGTTTCTGCTCCAGTCCCAGCTCCTCGCCTTGCAGCTGAGGCTCCAGGAAGAGGAGAGACAGTGAGCAGTCCTGCTTGCTTTGACCGTCCTTTTCCAAGGCAGGATCTACTTTTTGTAATGATTTTTTAATGTCCTTTGGGAGCTCCTCAGGCTTGCTTAGCATTTGGAAGGTGCCTGTTGCACACTGTTGTCCTTTGCCAAGCACAAAGACTACTGATCTGTACTCGCAAAGGCCACCCCTGCCCCACCTCACTGGAACCGGGCCCTTGTTGGAGCATCCAAGGCTGGGTGTTTGGTTCCTTGTAGTTTGCTGGCTCACAGCAGTTCATTTTTCTGGCACTTGGGTAGCAAGACTCATCCACAGAGTCAATGTTTTATCCCGAAGTTAGGTCCATACATTTAATTCTGCACTGATCTGTGCTCCACAATGATGTACAGTGCTATCCATCGGAGATGTGTAACACTGCCTTGGTTCATTTGGAAGGGCTGTAAAGCCATTCAGACTCAAATTCACCGCAGGCACAGCTGAGAATTGCCATGCTAGTATTCATCTGGTGTATGCTAAGCAGGTAGCCCCCAAAAAATCTTTTTTGAGGGAGGGAGAGATGGAATGATGAAGGCTTCTGCAGGGAACAGAAGGAAGACCCCCAATCACTTTTGATTTCAGGAGGACACTAATGCAGGCTGGATGTTTAAAAGCCTGTGGTGTGACCTACAATGAACAAGAGACTGCTATGGCAAGTGTGGTAGCCCCATATTCTGCAAAAATCTTCTAGTACTGAAATGCTGCAACAGTTGTTCTGTTCTTCACAAACCTCTCTCTGGAGTTCCTCCTGTTCTCTGCACTGGTTCATAACCAAACCAGGTTTGCGTGCAAGCACTGGTGGAGATGGGTAAGGAGGACAAATTTCAACCCTCTGAGAAGCACCATACTGTGCAGGTCATCAGACCCCATCCTTGGCATCCCTTTTTTTTGCATTTTGGGGATCAGCCAAAATTAGGAAAAAAAACCAGAAAAGCCAAAGTGGGAATCACTTCTCTGCTCTGCATGTTGGAAAGAATTTGGTGGGGATGGAGAGGAGTCTGGATGTGGACCTTTTCTTATGATCCGTACCCAAAACATGCGACTGAGAATAAGGCAGTGAGCATTATTAATTTGGTTAATAATTGCTACTATATGTTTATTCATGACATTAATGCTTTGAGTACCTGAAAGCGTGCCAGGCATTTTAAAGAAGTAATGAAGGTTTAATGAAGGTCAACAACTGCCCCCATTTTGCAAAGACCTGCCACCTGGGAGATTTAAGCTTGGGCTCATCTCAGCCACATGTAGATAACTGAAGTTTGGTCTATACAGTCAGCTGGGAGAGGGCACCCACCAGCACTTCTGGGATGAATTGCCCAGGGGTTATCTTTTCCTGGCCTTCAGGGACTGCACGCACAGTTTCTGTGCTCCAGTTAGCAGGGACACCCCCACAGAGCGTGAAATGTGGGGAATCCCTGTGAGGAGGGGCTGCCTAGACACTGGGAGCCTGTGGCAGGACTGTGGGGTGCAGTGCTGTGTGTGCCTCTGTGCTCTGCTCTCCTCTCACACCCCAGATGTTTTTTGGCAGGGACAGGATGATGAGGGGGTCTTTTTGCCCTTCTTAAGGACCAATGGGTGCCATCCCGCATTTGGCTGCTGGTAGCCTGAACCAGGCACATGTGCTTGTCCTGGTGGCATAGGGCCAGCATGAGGTGACCAGCTGTGGACCGTAAGAGGCTTTAAATGGATGGGAGGCTGGAAAGGCGAAGGATGCGGCTTCCAATGATGTGTGCAAATGGATCCTCAGTATGGCCCTTCTCCTCAGCGGGGACAGTGAGCTGGCACGGGAGCTGAGAGAGGGGGATCTTCGGGAGGGTGAGGACCAAAGGCACGTACTTACCCCAGGCACACCACTTGGTTTTTACACTGACATCTTCACTCCTGCTCACACTGCATCTCAGTCTGAGCACGCTACGGGGGATGCTGTTATACGCTAATAATGCTCGTGAGTACGTTTATGTAGGTCCACTGCTATTTTGATGTGTCTACACCCTTCCCCTGTCCCCAGAAGCACTGACACCCCCCCACCCGCACCTCGCGCTATCTCAGATGTAGGAAGCAGCCCACACGCGCAGCATCCTACCAGCTACATTCACCCGGCAGTGGCATCCCTATCATAAAACTTCCAGGAAGGGAAAAGTAAACCAAAGGTCTAAGGGATACTCACGCATGTTTTACCTATGAGAGGAACGAAATAAAATAGCGTGCTTTGAGAGCTGTGGTGAATCGCTCAGAAACAATCTGCAGACATTAACAGAATCGTGTTTCTGGGGAGAAAAAAAAAAAAAGAAAAGGAAAATGCAGGCCCTGGGATATCCCTTTATGGCATATGCATTTTATGTTTAAATGCATTAATGGGACTGCTATGCTATGAGTCATCCCGCACAAGAGTTTCATGTGTTTCTTAAAATACACTAGAAGTAGCTGAAGGCATGCACGGGTTTGCCATGCAGTTATCTATCAGGAATCTGAGCAAATACCTGCACGCGTGGCACCACGGGCTTCAGAGCTGGGGGGGGGGCCCGTCCTGGGCCCTCTCTGCTGCTTAAACAGAGCAGGGTTGGGGAAACCGAAACAGGGTAGGAACTGATACTGCAGAGTAACAAAACGCAGGCTCCCTGTGTTATTAGGGAAGCCTCAGCACTGAATTACAGAAAATTTGCATATATGTAAACAGAAAAGCTGGAGAGTTTCCTTCTGAAGCACTCTTGTCAAAACTACAGCTGTCTGTATTTTTTTCCAGGGATGATTTGTTGTCTGATTTTCTCTCGTTTTTCTTCCGTTTACTAACAGTCCTGGCTGCAAATCTATTTACTATTCCTTTAAACCCACACTTCGGAGCCCGATGGTGGCTGTTGAGCTCGACTCTCTGCTCCTCACAGGTCACTTCAGCTGCTGGCTGCTGCTTGCTCTCAATGCTATTCCTTTTTCGGAGAGCAGATAGTTTTAACATGGGAAACACCCAGTGCAAAGTATTTCTGATGGTGCACGTTAAGTCCACGCTCGTGAACGAACGGTGGTAAATACACAACAGCTTCATGATGCAAACTTTGGGATGAACGGTCGTTATTTGGTGATTAGTGAAAAGCAAGAATTGGGGCTGGAGAGAAGCGTGGCAAATGCATAAAGGAGAAGCTCCTGGGCATGGAGCTGGGCTCGCTTTCTCTCCACGATTAGCCTGGCTTAACTTTTTGTTTTTACACATCGCACGAGGCGATGCTGTCTCGAAAGCACTACAGTGGCATTCGAAATTTCTGGCACCGTTCCCCAGCAGCACACGCCGGTCATGGATAAACCCGCTGCTGCCATTTCCAGGGCTGCCTTTGCAGAAGAGACGTTCATCCTTCGGTGCCGGTGACTTTCTTATGGCTTAGCTTTGCTAGAAAACGCTCCCTGCCTCTATCTTTGTGCTTACAAGTGGGCGGTGGAGGCTTGAGGGTTTTGCGAGCACGCTGGGCTTTGCGAGGGGCGAACCCCAAAAGCAAGGGGGGACCCCCAGGCGCTGCCATCCTCAGGAGTCTGGATAGGACATGAGATGTCCTTGCTCCAGGATGGCTGGAGGACCACGGGAGGGGGGTCCCCCNTTTTTTTAAAGCCTCCAACTACTTTAGCGCGGAGTCGGCAGCAGATGGTAGACACGGCCCGAGGTTTCGGCTCGGCGGGGAGAGCGAAGGGATGCGCCAAGCGCGTACCGCCCGCCTCTAGCTCCGCGCCCGCTCCCGCTCCCCTCCATGAGCCGCCCCGCGTCCCTTCTGCCGGCCGCCCGCTGCCGCAGCGCTCCGGCTAAGCGGCTCCAACCCCTCCACGACGGCCCCGCCGAAGAAGCGCCGGCCGCCAAGTGCCCTCGCCTCGCCGATTGCGGACCCCCGGACTGCCTCAGCGCTCCCGGGTCTCCCTGTTCCCCCGCTTCTCCCGCCGGCGGGGGAGCGGCGGGGGCCCGCCCGATCGCCTCCCCCCTCCTGCTCCCGGNCTCCTACCTGCTGCTGCCGCTGGCCGAGCGGGAGCAGGTGTCGAGGGCGCTGAGCGTTAGCTCCGGCCGGGAGCTGCGCTGCAAGGTGAGCGCGGAGCTCCGCGGGGGCGGATGGGGAAGCGGGGTGGTGGTGGTGGGGGGATCCTCCCGGTGTTTCTGAGCGCCGCGTAACCGCCCGACCCGGGGAGAGCCTTGCAAAACACCCTCCCGCTGCTCCCCGGTTAGAAACGCCCGGTCTGCCGCCGGTGGCGATTTGCATGGGCTGGAAGTGAGCTGTAACTCCGGGTTACCTCGGAGTACCGTCCCCAGAAGGCTTTGGGGATGGCGGTTTGTTCTATTCCCCCCCTCCTTCCAATATAAAATGAACAGGAGGGGGTCTTGGTAACCGCTTTGAACTGCGGTCCTGCCGAGCCCTGGCTCCCCTCCAGCTCCCTCGTCATTGTTTGGGGAGAGTTGCTACGCGAGCGGCTGCTTTCAACGCCCTTGAGAATGAATTTTGGTTTAATTTCCTCTTTGCAGGTGTTCCCCCTCAAACACTACCAGGACAAGATCCGGCCTTACATTCAGCTGCCGTCACACAGAAACATCACTGGGGTTGTTGAAGTCATCCTTGGGGACACCAAGGCCTATGTGTTCTTTGAAAAGGACTTTGGGGACATGCACTCCTACGTGAGGAGCTGCAAGAGGCTGAGGGAAGAGGAGGCTGCCCGGCTGTTCAAGCAGATTGTCTCCGCTGTAGCTCACTGCCACCAGTCGGCCATCGTACTTGGTGACCTCAAGCTCAGGAAATTTGTCTTCTCTAATGAAGAAAGGTAAGCGGTTGTCACCAGCCAGCCCTCGGGTGAGTGGGGAGGAAGGAATCTGCCACATCCAGAGACGCAAAAAGCGTCCCAGGGAGTGGAAACGGCCGTGTCAGCTGGGCATCACCTGCAAGCGATCCGAGTAGGTTCCCATCACGTGTGTGTAGTAGGTCATGGATTCAACTGGTACGCACTTACTCTTAGTTAGATCTCGCCTGATGAAAGGGAGGAAGCTCTCCGGGAGCTTCCTCTCATTCAGCAGTTCAGTGAAACCCGCTGGTAGACAAAGGGACGATAGCTCAGATGCTTGTTAGCGCCAGAAGATGTCATGTGTGCCACTCATTCAGTGTAAAATGAATAAAAGGCAGAGACAAGGAGAGGAGGGAGGCTGAGGCATTGGGCCGGGGAGGGGGAACGGCCCGTCCGAGGGAGCAGGAGGTGTGAGGAGCAGGAGCTCTGGTCCCTCCTCATTCCTGGGAGCGCTGCCCCATGGCAGAGCCGTGCTCGGGAGAGGGGTGCTCGGGAGGCGTGCTTGCTGTAATCCCCTGCTGATCAGGGTGACACTGCTAACGAAAGACTGGCTGTGTCCTTCGAGGCTTTTATCCCTCCTCCACTACTGGCGGTGGTGCTTTCTGTGTCCCCCATGCTCGTGGATGTGGGCACGCACAGGAGGGAAGGGGGGGGACACAGTTAAATATTGCTTTGGGAATCCTGCACCAAAGAAAAGCACTTTGGTAAAACTTAGCCTAAAGCCTGGGTTTATAGAAAGGAGATCCAGAATCTAGTTGTTAAATTTAGATTAGGGAAATAATTCAGTATTTCCCTGGAGTGTTTGCCGCTCTTGCAGTGCCTCACCGCACGTGGCAGAGCCAGAAATACATTTTTAATCAGCAAAACTGACTCTGACAAGCTGCTTATCCCATGGAAAGCTAAAAAAATAGCTAAAAGCTGTAATGGAGTTGTGCTTAATCTGATGAAACTGGAGGTAATGTTACTGAAGCAGAAGAAAACATGTTTTGTGTGGTTTTTTTTTAATAACTGGGCTAACGCTTCTTCAGGATATCATTCATGAACGTGATAAGAAAATTAACCAGCACTGCCCCTGTTAAACAGAAACAACCATATGTTGACGTGCAAAGAAAGTAATTCCTTTGAAGGAAACTATTGCAGCTTTTCCCGCCCATAAGAAGATGAAACATTTGTTGAAATGTTACATTGCACACAGTCTCGCTCATTTGGAAATAACGCGTTGCACAGGCGAGTGTCATGTGCATCCCATTTGGCAAGAAGAGGGTTAAGCAATGGCAGGCGGACTCGGGCTCTCCGGCACAGGTGCAGTTTCAGGGCTCCTGCAGCCAATCCTGGGCCCAGGGTTTGCGTTGAGTCATATTTTCCGTTTGCAGAACCAATGGGTATTTGACGAGGTCACGCTGAGGACAGGCTGCAGCCAAAGAAACTACACCCCAGCGGGCTGCAAGGCAGCGCAGAGCCCTTCCAGGGCGAGCCGGTGGCTTCCTCGCTGATGCGAAGCTCCCCCTTCCCCCCAGAATGGGAGGTTTGGGTGGACCCATCTCCACCCAGGAGGTGGCTGGTGCGGTGGTACCCTCCAGAAAGGCAAAAAGAATAATAATTAAAAAACAAAATACAAAACTCAGGAGAGCCGATGATTCCTGCAAGTGCGGAAGGGAGCTGGACTTTGCAGTTTGCAAAATCATGCAGCTGGACTCTGTTTGCTCAAAGCCTGAACCGCAAATAGCGGCGTGTACGATGCATTGTAGCCGATTAACCCCCTGCAGCTGCACTGCAACCTGTGTAGATAGAAGGTGACTTGCTGGTGTTCCTCGAGAGCCCTCTGTGTTGTTAAAATCCCCGGTAAATAAAATAAGCAGGCGTCGCTGAGCGCCTACCCGATGCACGTATCTGTGCTTCCATTGCATGGGTCCAGGAGTCCAGGCAACTTCTCCGCTGCAAATTAAAAAGTGTTTCCTTTTCTTTATGCCTGTGTGAGAAGGGGAGTGGGGGATTGCCGTGGTGGGGGGCTTGCCGTGCTCACTTGTGCCTGCGTGTTGCCATTTCTAACCTGTGGCTTCCTTTCCTGCCCTCCCTAGGACTCAGCTGCGGCTGGAGAGCCTGGAAGACACGCACATCATCAAAGGTGAAGACGACGCGCTCTCAGACAAGCACGGCTGCCCGGCGTATGTCAGCCCTGAGATCCTAAACACGACAGGGACTTACTCTGGAAAATCGGCCGACGTGTGGAGTTTGGGAGTGATGCTCTATACCCTGCTGGTGGGACGCTATCCCTTCCATGACTCGGACCCTAGCACTCTGTTTTCCAAAATCCGGCGTGGACAGTTCTGTATTCCTGACCACGTCTCCCCCAAAGCCCGATGCCTCATCCGCAGCCTCCTGCGGCGGGAGCCTTCTGAAAGACTCACTGCTCCGGAGATCTTGCTTCACCCTTGGTTCGAGGCAGTCTTGGAGTCTGGATATACAGACCAGGAGACGGGAACTTCGGATCAAATTGTTCCAGAATACCACGGAGACAGTGACGATATTAGTTCCTTCTTCTGCTAACCCCGAAATCTCAAAAAACTCAGCGGTTCTCACCTCCTGCATCTTCATAGGGTTTCATTTTTCCATGTTTGCAAACTCAACAGCATCTTCAAGTGCCAGTATGGTCAGGAAAGTGACCTTGTTTAATATAAATGCCAACCCATAGATCTCCGCTCCCTGAGCGTACTCGGAGTTTCATCCTCTTGCTCTGCTGGTAGGTCTGTCCCACCAGCCCTGGAGGACCCGTGCAGCTTTGTGAGAGCCACCTGGCTTTTCTCCTGCCTCCCGCATCCTCCACCTCTTGGCTGCAGAGTCTTACAGCTGGTGAGGTGTGAGACAGAAAGGCAGCCCCTTCTGCTTTCCCACGGTGGCTACGGGGGTGCGGAGCCCTGGCTGCGATGCTTAGGGGGTGGGGGGTGCGAAGCATGCCTCTAACTGAGCAAATCTGACAGAAATGGGTAAAAAGGGGAATCGACTCGGCGTGCCACACCGGCCAGCTTGCAAAGTAGCTTTCTGACTGTAAGCGCACTTTAACGAGGGAAGGAGGTCTTCGCCCGCCATGGCCAGCCGCCTGCTCGCTGCTGCTCCTCCAGCTGATCTTGCTTTCAGAGGCATGAAGCTCCTAGATCCACCCGTAAGACAAATCACTGCTGTGGCTCTTTCCAAAACAGAAACTGATGGATCTCCCAGCCAGATCCCTTCTGATTCCATTGGCTGACCGGGAAAGCATTTTAAATAGACTTAAGCCTTGCGTTACCATGGCATAGCCTATATAACTTTATGCCCCAGCGAGCTTGTGAAGTAGCAGGTCTCGTTAGCCCCGAGTGCCAAAACATATCCTTTTACCAAACCGTAACACTATCGGCTGGGGCACCTTCCCTTGGAAAACGATAAGGGGTATCTTGTACAGTACATGTAAACACAGTCGTGTTTTCCTACAGGCTCGACTCTTAGAAACATCACATCCCCTCTCCTCTTCCCTCCTCCACCCCCAAAAAAGTTAGTCTTAGGAGTAAATTCTCCATACGCCCTTAGTTGATTATTCAGGTATGTTGTTTGCCTCTGGCTACATTTCCCCCCCCCCGAATTTTTTTTTTTTTTGCATGATTATTCATAGTCTTTCCAATGTGCGTGGATAATGAATATATCTAAATCATTAGCTTCCTGGGTTGGGGGTAAGTAAAGCTTAGTCCTGCCTAAAATTTCTGCTTCATTTCACATTTGTGTCCAGTGGCTTATGCAAAGAGATGCCCATTCACCTTAAGCGAGAACGCGGCTTCTGAAATGGCTGTGGGCTGGGTAACTTACGTCCCCGACACGGCACAGTTTGAGTGAAGTTATTTTAAGCGTAAACCCCCGGCAAGCTGCAGTCCCACCACGCGTTGCGAGAATACCATGTATACCTCATGGACTGTGTACTTTGTACATACCTTACTGTTTGGGGTTTTGTTTTCTTGTTTTGTTGTACTTCATTTGTCCTAATAAGAGGTGTCGAAGAGCAATTTAATGTGAATTATTGTTGGCAATACTAACTTGACAGAATCATGAGCATAAAGAGCAGGGCGCTACAGCTCTCCGTTGCACTAAACCTCTCATGATTGCTTGACATTTGTATCTGTGATACAGTTTAACCCTTCTATGAAAAACAGTACATTTGTATATATTGGTAGAAAACTCTGCCAGAAAAGCTAAAAACACTATGTCCCACTTGTAAATATGTATATGTATGTGGAAACCTGGATGATAGTCTGACTTGTAGAAAGTTTTAATAAACTTTGTTTCTTAATGTTTGTCCCCATTTCTTGTGGTGTCTTGAGGGGAATGCAGCTTGAGTATGTTTGGTTTAATCTGAAAAACTGGATTTTGGCCTCAGAGAGGATCAGCTCATCTACTCTCCCTATGCATGCTCCATCGTGCCTGAGCCGCCGGGGTCTGAGCCCTGACTCCACCAGCTCTGCCTGGGGTTGAATCCCCATGGAGATGAGTGGGGACTAGGGATGGCTCCTGCCTCCTGGCGGGTGTAAAGGGCCTGAGATGTCCCCAGAGCTACGTGAAACGGGGTGTCCTAGTCATCTGATAAACCAGGGGGAGAGGAGTTACAGCTCTGCCTCTGAACTTTAAAAACCCTATTGCCTTTCAGCATGTGCATTTGTTTCCATCTGTCCTCTGCAAGCGGAAAATGCTATGGCACCGCAAGGCGGTCACCCTGCACCTGTGTGCGTGGCAATGTGATGCTCAAGCCAGTGGAAAGTCAGATCTCGGGTGTCTAGAAGTGAGCAGCCAGAAGCAGAGGCAGTGGTCGAGAGCATCGGCTTTAATGGGGAGCCGCAGCCAGTGGGCAGGGGCTTGCACCTGCTGCCAGGAGGCAGTGCAGAGGCGACCCAGTGCTCCCGTTAAAAAAAGGGAGATTATTAGAGCTGCTTTTCTTTGTGGTGAGAAGATGGAAGTATAAATAGCAGCAGTATCAAGGTTAGAGAATGTGCTTTCCTGAAAGAGATCAAGCCACCCTTGTAATCCACCCAGAGCGGTGAGATCATCTCTCGCAAGTAGAGAGGAGGAGGAAGAGAGTCTTGATTTTTATTTATACTTTGCCTCATGTTTAACTTTGTCCTTTTGCTTGAAATCTGTTCACCAGAGCAACTGCTTCCAGGCAGCTCTTTGGGCAGGAGCAACTTTTAGATAGGCTCTGCTCTTAGAAGGGAGTGGAAAGAGCAAAGGAGGGAATAGGGACCTGGTCAACGATAAAGCGAAGTGCACTGACTTTCATTAGGCACCTTGACTCCCACTCTGAGAAACCAGCAATCTGTGCAGTAAGCATATTTTCTTAGCACTTGCTGAGTGAATGTCAGACACCAAAATATCTCAAGTTACTTTATCGATGTTGTTCTTGCAAGACTTGTAAAAATACATGCGCCACATAGCCTGGCTGATTAAATTAGCCCCTGCCCTACCGTGCTTTCAGGCTTGGACAGAAGCCCTGATGCATCCTTTTAAAACAACTGCGGGAGGTTCGTGCTTTGGTGAAACCTTGAAAACGTTCAAAACACTTTTTTTTCCCCCTGCAGTTAAGTCACCCTGAGTAGGTGAATGTGTAGGTCATCCCATGACTTTATTTCACATGAGCTACACTGTAGAGCAATTAAAATAAATGCCAAATTGTAGTAACATCTGCAAACAGCCTCTGTGTTGCTTTAGGGATTATAATGCAACATCCGTTTGTACAGCAGAATAAATTGCTATTGCTTCGTAACCCCGTCGTTTGTATTATTGTATACAAAGTTTCAGAGCATGTTGAAAGAACTAGCATATTAAGTGATTAAACTTTGATGGTGGGTGTGAGAACTTTGATTTATGCAATGCATACATTTCTTTTTGAGGGAGTCATAATTTGTCTATTTTTAAATGGTCCTTTTGGATGAGGACTGTCTGAATCTCTTATGTATTTCTCAGAGCTGGTCACCATTTTCATCTTGAAGTTGCAAGATATTGCTGGCCTCTCTGAAAAGTGCTGAGAGCCTTCAGTCCTCCACTGCTGCTGAAAACACAAAAAAATTGAGGTTTTTCACTGCATCCCAGGCTCCATCCTAAGCCAGCATCAAACTGCCTCCCAGTCAGGATAGATCTTACCTCTTAGATATACATTTTTATCAACTGTTGATATTTCAGCTGCATTTTTAGGCATCAGTTCAATGATTCTCTTTTTAAAGTAGCACCGCAGAATTTATAACCCAGCTTCCTCTTAAAGCGCCAGGTAAAACAGCCAGCTCAGCAAGCTCAGGTTTAAGGTCAAAATCTCTTTGCCAAGCAGGTGATACTGCTGAGGTTATTTGCAGCTAATTAAGAAGGATTGGTAGGGGTTAAGTTCTAGCTATGCTAAAAAATGCCCTGATTTTAGGAGAACACCTTCAAGTCAGTCAAAGGCCCTTCTTCATCAATGTATTATTTATGAAAGAAAAGGGGGAAAAGAGCAATATTTTAAAAAGATGTGCAAGATGAAGATTCATTGCATGTGGGGATGGCAAAGCCTGTGCATTGTGCATGCTCTTCTCTAGCTCTGCTTTAATGCATTGAGGGTAGGCCTGAGGGATAACTTGAAAAACACATTTTATTCAATCAGTGCTGGGTGTGTTCTGTCAAGCAAATCTCTTCAGATTATCTCTTTATACAAAAGCAGATTTTTTCCCCCACTTTTGTTCACACTATTGCATTCTGTCAGGGAAAAATCCCAACATTTAGTGTATGGCACTGCACAGATTTAACAGCACAAAGAAATATCCTATGCAAATGCTTCTTACTAATATAATGTTTTCCTAGTGAGCATTGAGAAGAATAGCCTGACATGTAACCACAGTCTGAATTAATCCCTTGCAAAAAATGGCTTTGTTAAATGCAACATCTCTCAGAACTATTGTTGGTAAAAGTACTGTGAAATTTGCAACAGTTCTTACCATGATTCTGCCATAACTTGCAAAATCCTGGTCTTCAGGTGAAATCCAGAGTTCAGATTTCAGCCAGGATCAATGTTTGTTGCAGCAAAATGACAAATCCTTCAGGGTATGAGTTCACAGCGGGAACATTTTTTTATTTTGTTTTATGAAACCAGCTATTTAGAAAATGCCTTAAAGAAAACTCATTAGTTTTCATTGCACTGTATGCATTTATTTACAGTATTTAACCAGCTAAACAAGCTAATGTGCAGCACTTCATTTCCTAATTTGGCTTTGAAGCCAGAGCAGCAGAAGTATCAATTACATTCTGTCAAATCCAAACATTAACATAACTGTATGAAGCAATCATGTTTCTAACAACAGCAAGCACTGCCCAGAGGACCAAAATAAATAAAATTCATAGAGCAAGAGGTAACGCTTTTCTTTACGGCAGGATTAGGGCTGGCGAGCGCCCGTGCGCTTTCCTCTCAAGGGACGTTCGTCTCGCAGGGCTGTGGAGGCAGCTCCGGCGCTGAAATGCAGGTGATTAATAAGGGACTTGCTCACCCAGGGCACGGTCTCATCACAGCGGGTGTGGATTTCTGCATGCAACTCCCACTGTTATTAATGGTTAATTAATGTGTAATTTGCAGAAAGAGATGAAACTGGGACCTCAGCGGTGTGTTGTGAGCACACACGCGGGCTTATCGTTCGAAGAAATATCAGGGTGACACGAAGGGTGGATGACAGAAAATAAGCGCAGCATGAATCAGCTGCCCCGTGTTTATCATATGGCGCTGTTGTGGGAAAACATTCACCTCCACCGACTACCGTCTCCTGCCAACAACAAAAGTCGAGTTTGATAAATTATTAGTGGAGATGTTCTCAGTGGCTTTGCTTAGATTTTACTCCTCTTGCGCAAATTGCAGATTAGGAAAGGATTAAGTAACAACAGTGTGGCTAAAGTATTACACATCGCGCTGGCGATTAGCCAAAGAATGTAGCATGCAAAAGCTGACATTGCCTAAGAAATCAAATATAGCTCTGGTCACCACAGAAAATGACTCTTCCCCACCACCTAAGGTAGTTGCTCAGTTTCTCCTGTGTCACCCGGCGTCTTGCACCAGCAAATTGTTCATTACAGGGCTTTTTTTTTTTTTCCTTTTCATTTTTTTTTCTTTTCTTAACTTCCAGGTTGTGACAAAGCCATAAACATTTAGATGAATCACAGAAACCATAAATGTAACTGAGTGTAAAGCCATTGTCGGGCCTTGTGATAACATCCCCGTCAAGTCTCGACTTGTCAGATTTGTAGTCTTGCTGAGGTTCTAATACCGCGAGTTTTCTTTGCAGTGCTAGCAACCAGGGGCAAAGTATCAACATAATTTGGGGCAAAAGGCTGTGCAAGGCTCTCATGCCCAACGACAATGACTCTGCAGATGGGCAGTGGGATGCCTGGTGTGAGTGTTTCCCCTGGTGCGTAAAGGCGGCAGAATAAGGCTCACAAAGGTCAGCCAGCAGCCTTTGTTGCAAAGCAGGGGGACAACGGCCCTCAAACCCCAGGTGAAAGGGTAAAACCCACCCCAGCACTTGTGTGACATTGTTGGCTGACAAGCGTGGTGGTGAACCCTGCTCCTCCCCACCCTCACGCCTGTGCCCAAGCTGCCTGGATCTGGGGGAAGGCAGGATGCTGTTCAGCCAACAGGTCCACCTGGCCCCAGGAGAAGCACCGGCAGATGCCTACAGATGTGCATGGGAGCAGGGCAGGTGCCCATCGGGCTCCCCCTGTGATGTCCCCCCTGCAACACAGGGACACAGTACTTAAAGGGGAAAGATGGGGAGGGACTCTTTATCTGGGAGTGTAGTGATAGGAGAAGCGGTCATGGTTTTAAACTGAAAGAGGGCAGATTTAGACTAGATATTGGTAAGAAATCCTTTACTGTGAGGGTGGTGAGGCACTGGAACAAGTTGCCTGGAGAAGTTGTGGATGCCCCCTCCCTGAAAGTGTTCAAGGCCAGGTTGGACAGGGCTTTGAGCAACCTGGTCTAGTGGAAGGTGTCCCTGCCCATGTCAGGGGGGTTACAACTAGATGATCTTTGAGGTCTCTTTCAGACCAAAGCATTCTATGATTCTATGACACCATGGCCCACTGATGCCCACCTTGGTGTTTAATCATCCTCTGAGGACCTTCCTATCGAACAGTTGCTTGGCTGCCTTTGACCCCTTTGGGGTCTCAAAATCTTGTGGCAGTGAATTCCAGATCAGAGCTTGGCACTGCTCCATTAAATTACTGTCGTGGTTTAACCCAGCAGGCAGCTACACACACACAGCTGTTCACTCGCTCCCGAGTCGGATGGGGGAGAGAATCGGAAAAAAATATAAAACTCATGGATTGGCATAAAGACAATTTAATAAGACAGAAAAGGAAGGGAAAGTAATAATAATGATAAAAGAATACACAAAACAAGTGATGCACAATGCGATTGCTTGCCACCCACTGACTGATGCCCAGGCAGTTCCCGAGCAGCGACTGTGCCCCCCTGGTCAACCCCCCCCAGTTTATTTTGTGCAGCATGACGTCATATGGTATGGAATATCCCTTTTGGCCAGTTGGGGTCAGCTGTCCTGGCTGTGTCCCCTCCCAGCTTCTTGTGCACCTCCAGCCTACTCGCTGGCAGGGCGGTATGAGAAGCTGAAAAGTCCTTGACTTAGTGTGAGCACTGCTCAGCAACAACTGAAACATCAGCGTGTTACCAACATTATTCTCATCCTGAATCCAAAACATGGTACTATACCAGCTACTAGAAAGAAAATTAACTCTATCCCAGCTGAAACCAGGACAATTACCTTGCTTGGAAAAGGGATATGCTCCAAAACACAAGAATACAACTGGAACCATTGAAGAGGGCTGACTGGCCCAGTTTTGGAGGGACCTTGTGCTGCCCTTGCTCCCCATGGGCACCGGAGGAGACACAGAGCAGCCATGCTCTGTGCAGGACAGCAGCTTTCAGAGGTGGCTGTGGCGCCTGGGGCGATGGGGACTCGAGCCCAGTGGACAGAAAGGCTTAATCAGTGAACTCATGGGATTTTTTGTCACGGGTCTTGTGATCCTTAATATGTAAGAGCCTTGTCTGCTGAAGTTAATGATCTCCAGGAGATTTCAAACTTTCATATGAGGAAGAACGAGCAAGTGTCCGGTCCTCGCTATGGCAAAGAGGGATTTGAAAGGATGTGTCCTGTGAACTGTTTGGACTATTCCCCGCTTGTCACTGGTGTCCTGGCCAGATGCTCCGTGCTGCAAAGGCATGCTTGACTAGCTGCCTCATTACAGCAGGCAGAGCTTTGTCCTTTTATCTGAGCAGCTGGCAAAACAATAAATTAAAAAATAAGGCACAGTCAGCAAATAGTTTTCTTTCCCCATGTGTGAGGTTAGAGGAACTACTCCCCCTCCTCCAGAATGATTTCCTGACTTGGTAACATTTTTCTCAATGTCCTCTTCTTCTTTTTCTCCAGGAGCGTGGGGAAAAGCAGGATTTGTGGTTTGGCCGGAGGGGGAGCACCTTTTTGTGCTGTGCTGTGGCCCAGGCACTTCATGTGCATGTGCCAACCACAGCAAAAGCTCAGAAAAATCTCTCTCCAGCATGGGGCAAGGGTGGTTTTGCAGGGAGAGTGCTTTTGACATGTCAGGATTGGACCTGGACTCCAGCCATGAGGGACCCCACTGCCTGCAGGCTCATCAGGCAAGCCGTGCTTGGTGGAGACAGAACCGCCTTTAATAGCCATGGCCAGGAAATGGTCCATCCTGGGACATCTTTCTGTGCTGGAGGGAAGATGCTGGAGTCACATCTAGCTTCAGTCCCCGGTGCTGGGCATGGCTTGGGGTCGCTGGCAGGGCTTTGGCTGCCGGATGCAGGTAGGGTTGCTCCCGCAGGGTGCCGGGGGCCAAGCTGGTGACCTGGGGCTGGCCCGTGATGCACATCCTGCTCATACATGTGGGCATGAGTCAGAGCCCGAGAGGAAGAGGCCTCACCCAGCGGCAGGCAGAGCAGTGCAGAGAGCTCAGGCTGTGTGTTGATGGAAGAGATTGCTTATTACTGCTGACAGCCTCCCTCGGCAAAATCCTTGCACCTGTGGCACAGGGAAGGGGGTTTGGAGCTAACCAAGTCTCCCACCGCATTGTCAGAGGTTCATTGCAAATGCGATGGAATGGGTTTGTAGAGGTGGCTCAGAGCCTGCCTTTTGGCATCTGCATACCTTAGAGCTGAAGGAGTTGATGGGGGCTTCCAGCACACACGTCCCAAGCTGCTGCCCATCTCCTGCAGTGAGAAGGCACAGCAAGGCTGAGCAGATCCATGTCCATCCCCTTCTACTCTGCTCTCATGATACCCCACCTGGAGTACTGTGTTCAGCTCTGGGGCCCCCAGCATAAGACAGACATGGTCCTGTTAGAGCAGGTCCAGAGGAGGGCCGTGAAGATGATCAGGGTGCTGGAGCACCTCCTGTATGAGGACAGGCTGAGAGAGTTGGGGTTGTTTAGCCTGGAGAAGAGAAGGCTCCAGGAACACCTTATAGCAGCCTTCTAGTACTTGAAGGGGGCCTTACAGGAAAGATGGGGAGGGACTCTTTTTCAGGGAGTGTAGTGATAGGACGAGGGGTCATGGTTTTAAACTGAAAGAGGGTAGATTTAGAGTAGCTATTAGGAAGAAATTCTTTACTGTGAGGGTGGTGAGGCACTGGAACAAGTTGCCTGGAGAAGTTGTGGATGCCCCCTCCCTGAAAGTGTTCAAGGCCAGGTTGGACGGGGTTTTGAGCAACCTGGTCTAGTGGAAGGTGTCCCTGCCCATGTCAGGGGGGTTACAACTAGATGATCTTCAAGGTCCCTTCCAACCCAAACCATTCTATGATTCTATGCTGGGCAGAGCCCTCTTGGAAAACCAATGCAGTCTTTAACTCTTTTCTTCCCATTGGCTTGACCTTGGTCTTGCTATCTTCAGCACCCGTCAGCTGCTCTTTACCCAGGTGCTAATCTCGCTCAGGCACTGGGACAGCTGAGCGATGGTCCAGCTGGCCTCCCCACCGCCTTGCCAGGAAGCAGGTGTCCAGATCTTTTGACCCCTGCAAATGATTGCATTTCATTATTTCTGGAAATTTTCCACTACGGTCTTAAGAGTGATTCTTCCAGAAATCGGGTTCATCTTTGCTAGGAAGCTATTCCGTGTCTCAAGCAAAGGTCAGGATGAATCATTTTGGAAAGCACTCCAGCTGCAATGGACTCCCAGCACCGGGTGAAGTGGAAGCATGTTCATGGTTTGGCACTTAAACACAAAGCGCTGAACATCCCCAGTGCTTCTCAGAGTCAATGGAATGACTTGCATAGAGTAACAAATGCCGGGTATGACTGTGGGCAGTTCAAAAGCCAGCAGTAGATGGGCCGTGGTCCTGCAGCTGTGGCTTTAAAAGGGTTATTGATTCATTTGGAAACAACTAGCAGGAGTGACTTTGTAACAGACAGGATTATTTAGTCTCACCACATGCCAAACATAGACAAAGTATGGTTCAGCACTGAGATTCTTGCAGTGACCATCACATAAAACACCCGGCAGGATAATGCACCAATGTGCTGGATAATGCACTTTCCTCAGGTATGTTTGCAGCTGCCAAAGGATGTGTGTAGCCCTCAAAAGCAAAGGCAGAAATTCTTCAGTTAAAGACCTAACAGGGAGGAGTTAAGTTGGGAAGCAATCATCCGAAACGAAAAAAGTATGTGGATAATGATATAGCCATGATCCAGGCTGCTGCAGCAGTTCAAAGTAAGGAGAAATAAATCACTCTGTGTGTGTATAGAAAATGAGTGCTCTGAAAACACACAAGAACAGCTTCTTATCTCATATCTGCTTGCTATGCTGGGCAGCCCAAGGGAGATGGTATTTTCCTTTATGGGCCAGCTGAGGATGCTTCTGGTGACAAGGACACACAGCATGATACCAATGGAGCCATCTCATAATCCCAGTTGCTCCTCCTTTGCTAGCAAAGTGTCAAAAAATGCCAGGGAGTTACAGAAGCAAAGACAACTGGGGACGGGAATGACCAGCACATCACTGAGTTGTCTGCTGTGAGCCCTTGTAGGTCCTACCCCACTGGTGCAAGTTAGAAAGGCTTCACTCAAACCAGATGCCTCTGAGAAAGCAGAGAGCTGTAATTAAACCCTGTCAGCCCCACCGCGTCTTCTGCAGGGATGAGCCAGTTTCCATGCATGGGGTATCTGGTCCCACAGATCCCACATGCAGAAAATCCCCAGCTGGATCATAAGGGTATATCCAGAAGTTTTGCTCTGACATGGGCTATAATGCAACTATGTTCAGGATGTACTCAGGAGTTTTGCTCTGGCATAAATTATAATGCAACCACTGTAATCTAGAGCAAAGTCAGGTTTGGACTGCCCAGCAGCCCACTGCATTGCCAGCCTGCTTGCTGTGTGCTGGGTCAAACCTAGAGATCCTAACTCAGTGTTCACCCAGCGGAGCCTGAGGAGCAACCCAGGGAGAAATTCTCCAGTGCATGTAACATTCCTGTGTAAATCAATGGGAACTGTAGAGTCTGGCCTGAAGTCAGGATTTCAGGATTTGACCCAATTTAACCTTGGCAAAAATAGTTGCCCAACTCCAATTTTTTTTTTTTGTGAGGCTCAACAATTAACTTTCAAAACAGCTTTAAAAAAAAAAAAACTGCTGGGGTTCAGAAGTGCTGTGCTAGCCAGCAGTGTTTTGTTAAAGTTACTTCCACTATTATGGTATTTGTTGGTGTCAGCACTTTGTGCAAAGTAAAGCGGTGCTCTAGGCTCTCCATCCAGGGCAGAGCTGTACAAGCCCAGGGCAGAAGTTGTGACTCTTCCCATGTTCAACACACAGGCGCGGTAGTTCCTTTTACCAAATTCAACCGTCACGTTTATTTTGTACTCACTGAAGTGAAATTCAGCCACATGCAAAATGCAAGGGCTGCTCATTGCTCAGATCCGATGAGCCCCAGTGTTAAAGGTTTATTGGAGAGGCTTTGGGGGGACCGAGGGGTGGGAGAGGAAGATGGGAAGACGCAGGAGAAGTTTATAACCTTGCAGGGGGGTGAGCTTTATCCTGGGGACTCACACCCTCTCTGTCCCTCCGTGCTTCTATGCGGGGAAAGGGTACCACTTCCCAGGCTGTTCTCAGGAATCTCTTTCAAAGAGCTGATGCAGATGTAAAGCTCTTCTTTTTCACTCACCTTCCACCCACAACAAAAGGCATCATTTCAACCTTAAAGATTTTATTGTTTTAATTACTCCACTGCATCCTGGGGTTTACTATGCCATTACTTGTTAATATATTTAATAGAGCACAAGGGTTACCAACACCATTGGAGCCTGCTGACATTTTGTTTCACCTCAGACTTGTAACCCTGCACCAGGCAGTCCCGTGGCTCCGGATCCGACCCGGGCAGCAGCTGCCGGGGACGGGTGTCCGGCTGCGGTGGCAGCTGCTGCGATGGGAAGGACGAGCCCAGCACTGAGGAGGCACTCGCAGCCCCGTTGTGCCCGTTAGGCAAACCCAAGTGTATTTTCAGGGAAAACTGGTTTTATTTCCCCTGGGGCAAATACATGCATCATTTCTTTTGGGTTTAGAATAAAATCAGCAGGATGGCCAGTTGCAGGGTGTTAACTAGGAGTGGGTTTTAATATGTGTTTAAGTGCTTTGCTTAGCTTTGGTTCAAAACTCCTTTCCCTTCTACTGCAGATGAATCTAGGGAGTTCCTTAGTGCTTCAAAACAGTTTTTGAGATTCAGACCTATGGTCTGACTTTCTTTTTGCCCTGTAAAACATCGTCAAATGTTGGCTCCAGTTTTTTAACACTTCCAGCTATAAGACATCCCTCTGGGCTCTTCAGATGTGGCTTCACTTGCAAAGGACCGTGAAAAAAAGAGAAAAATGGTGATTTTGGCAGTAAAACTAGCCCATGGAGGTTTAAGAAGCACGGGGACATCCTGCCTCAGCTCTCTCAGATGTTTTGGCGCTGGAAGCGTTTCATCGTGTTGGTGTTTGTGATGGCATGAGAGATGCTTGGGAGCCCACCAGTGCTTTGAGTCGGAATGGGGCTTGTCCCTTGCGGTACCCATCAGGAGGGATCATTGGTCGTGCATTTCACATAGGCCTGGAAACCTTTGGCCCATGAAGCAACTTGCCCCTCATGGTGCTGGGCCCCAGGCTGCCAGGGGATACAGAGGAGGATGAGGGTGAGACTGGGAGCTGTGGCAGCAGGGGGAGGAAGAGTATGAATGTGGAGGGGAGATCCGGGACCAGAGCAATTGAGAGTGGGAATTTTGCGGGTAATGCCAGGGTTGCCCACTCTTTGATTCACTCTCTGGGCTTGCAAGTGTGAGCAGAGAACAGGAGGGTTTCAGTAATAGTGAAAATCTCAGATTCGTGTAGGAACTTTTTTCTTTTAGCCTTTTACTTCCCCCCCCCCCCACCCCACCTGTGACTCAGCGCTGTCGCCGCATAGCAGCATAACTCCAGGCACACAGTCGTCCTCCAGATATTACGACTGTCAGGCGAACAGATTGCTCACTCCATCCCATGCTCGGCTGAAAGGATTACAATATAGATTGGGATCAGGATTGCCTTCCTAATGCTCTCAGCCTCAAAACAGGTGTAAGAGGAAAACACGTGAGGGAAATTATTTGCCAGTGGAGAATCTCTCCAGGAAGAATTGTTGTATAAATACTAACTGGAGATTGGGATCAGGCAGCTGCTGAGCTGGGCTTTTCCCGCTCAGAGGTAGCCTGGGAGCAGCGTTATGGGCTGCAGGTCCATGCAAAGCAAAAATGCCGTTGCATGCATGCATGATGGTAATTGCCCGTGCACTCACAGGCTGCGTCCTGAGAGAATCTGGTAAAATGGTAGTAAAATAATGGAAAAAAGAACTGAACACACTCCTTTGCTGGCGAAGCAGACAACGTAAGATACCGGCCATTGGAGCTGGGTTAAAGAATGGAGTGAGAAGCGTGACTGCAGCACAAGATCCCAAGGATTCATGCATATATACAGACTTTTGTTCAGGTAATCCTGCATATGTTGAGGTTGTTTGAGAACTGCAAATGCAAAGAAAGAGCTACAGGTCCAAACTCAATATGTATTACCAAGAGCCTGGCATCTTTGTTACGGAATATTAACTCTGGCTCGCATGTGTGGTATATCAATTTAGATTCTTTCCTGTAAATACATCTGTGCTGGAAAGCTCAGATTGGATTCAACATGTATTTCTCGCCTGCTTTTTTCAGCTGGATAGACTTAAGCAAACTGAGATCATGTGACTTGCCAAAACCACCCAGTGAGTCATTGGCTCGGCCCAGATTAGATCTCAGGAGCCTTCTAGCTTTGATCTAGCCACAAGACCACATGGCCTCTTTCTATAGTCTTTGATGAGAGGCTACATAAACACACATAAGGGAGTTTACTAAAATTTTTTGGAGGTTCTGAAAAAAGTTTTACCCCTGCGGCAAGCAAAATTGGAATGGGCTATAAATGGGTGCCATGCACTTATCTGCTGGAGTAAAAAAAGTAACACGGAGAAAAGTATATGTCCAAACACCCGAAATTAAAACTCTGTGCAAATGACAACAGGATGCTCTGGATAATAGCGCCGTGGATGCTGTACCTGCCATATGGGTCTTTCCACAAGAGCTGGTTACCTTATAAAGAGACGTGGTTGCGTCATCCTTCAGAAAGTATAAACACATTAAGCAATGTTATTCTCTAAAACATCAACACATGAGCTACTTACAATGGACTAAAAAGTCATTGTTGCTTTGAGGATGTATTTGTCCCAAGTGATTCATAACAATCTGTGGCACTGAGGCTATGAAGACTTCTAAAGGATGCCTCCACTTCCAGGCAAGTATCCACGGAAACAAGCCCACAAGTGTGCTTTGTTTGCCTTCTTTTACCTAGGATAACCTTTTAAGCTGCTTTGTAGACAGCCAGGCTTCCCAGCTGAAGCAGATATCTATCCCCTCCAGATGCTAGGCTTCGCTTTCTGTACCTGCTGTGCTGCTGACCACGGCAACCCCTCCTGGAGGAAGGGCAGTGGTGCCCTTTGGCGGGGCCGGATGAAGATGAGGACATCTTGGTGCCAATAGCTCCTATAGTACAGTATTAATGTGGTTCCAGAGGTGGCTGCCAAGAATTGCTTGCCCATGCCTGCCTGCGCCAGGAGATGCGTGGAATGACGAAACTGAAGCTAGCAGAGTGCAGGGTCCGTGTCGCCGCGACCCGGGGATTTGGAGCAGGACCCGAGAGCAGCTCAGACAGATACCCTCGTGCTCTCAGGATGGGCAGCTCAGTTAGGCAAAGTCCATCCTCTGTCAAGGGAAAGCTCGATCATGACCACCGAGGCCAGAAGACTGTTTAGGCCTGTAAATCATGGGGTTTTTTTTTCTTTCTTTTTTTTTCCCCCTGCTCTGGCCTCCTTGTCCCTCTGAAATCGGCTCTGACATGTAGGGAGACATCCTGTAATGTTTTGGATCCTGTGTAACCCCCATGGCCGCCTGGAATTTAGCTCTCAGTTTTCAGAGAGACCCACGTCATTAGGGTAAACCAGCATGTGTGTGTCTGTGTCAACACATAACAAAACACATTGTACGCACCCTGAGCTCAGGAACTAATACGTGCTCTGGCAGGAAGACGGCTGTAGCAGCAAGAGCACAGGGTCATAAGCAAAGGCAATATTGTCTCCTGTGGGACTAATAAACAAAAAGACAAAGCAACTGTTTACTGTACTATTGAGGGGGCTGTTTGGAACACTGTACTGGGGAATGCAGCAGCTACTGTCACATGGTTGTTAAGCACAGGTAAATGTTCAATCTGAAAAGCATACAGAAACTCAACCCTAAACTGTACATAGATGTTCTGGGCACTGAGGCAAGTGCATAGCTGAGGCATGCTGGAGAAGCTTGTCTGTTGTCCTCCTCATACTGATGTTAGCTTGTCCCTTCTTCGTGATTTGAATCAATTGAACAGCATCCACATCAAATCCTTCTTTCTATTCAGCTCATTTGTAGAGGTGCAGAGTCAGACCCCTTCTGATGCCCTGGGAAACCCAGGACCTCTGTGTGCTTCTGCACCAGGATTGGGCTCTGTATAGCTGCCAGGCTCTAAAAGCCTGCACAGCATTTGTGCCCAGTACCAGCAGGAAACATCTTCCTTCTGGTACTGCAAGTAACAAGACGTGATTTATGGGGTGAAGTTCTACTTAATAAAACTGGAAATGAGATACTGATGGGTGGCTGTGAAAAGACCACCTCACTGTGCAAGAGAACAGGGCGTTCAGTCCTCCAGTCACCTCTTCACAGCTCAAGGAGGAAACCCCACCAGGATTTTAATTCACTGTTAGTTGGGTCACTTCATCCAGCCAACAGCAGTTCCCCAGATTTTAAAAAAATAGAGGTTCTTTTCTTAAACTTCAGACAGCTCTGGCTAACTCAAAAGAGAGCCTCCTTCTGATGGAAATGGAAGGGCTAATCACTGAATCTAAAAATTAGAAGTTGTTTTTGTACCACAGATCATAATCAAATTAGATTTATCTCATGCAGGTAGATTAGAGCACTAATTATCAGCCTATGTATGCAGTGTGCACGCACACATCTGTGAACGTAAACACCCATACTTTTCTGTATTCAGAAATACACACAAGGTTGAACCCAAAACCCAAGTGGAGGTTATTGCTGCCCTGTGTGGGGAGGAGGATCTCTACATCTGTGGTGCTGGACAATCTCCACTTCATCAATAGCTTTTGATGCTTCAGACATCTGGGCTTGTCCATAAAGATGGTATCTTGGAGGTGGAGGACTTGACAAAGCTTGTGGTGGTGGTGGAACAACAGTTAAGCTATAGACAAGTGTATGGCCTGGTAGGATTGGAAGAGATTGCATCGAAGATTGGGTTTCTGCCAATGAAACATTAGTAGCCATGGGGCAAGTTAAGCTCTTGTGACCCTGTGGTCAAATTTCTAGCTGTAGACTCTTCAGGAGAAAATGTAACTGATGCTGGTGCCCTCTCTGAAGTCAGCAGACCTGAAGAACATGTATCATTGTCAGAAACCCAAGCACACACTGACAAACTTTGTCACTTCTTGGAGACACAGACTGGTACATCACATTACTTCACTGTGACTGATGGAACCGAGACCTCTGTGAGCAGCAGAGAGCACCATCCTGGAGACAAAGATCACTGACTTTTTTTAGTAATGACATGACTGAAGGCCTGCTCACCATATTGAGGGTGGGTTAAATGCACTCTCTCACTTTGGTGTCATTACAACACATTGCCAAGTCTGTTCTTTGGTGTTCCCACTTCATACAAATTATTGCTAACACGACCATTTTTTTTGTGGTCCCCTTGTGTCTGAGTTTTCAAGGTTGTGCTGTGTTTATGTGTGCATGTATATGTGTGTGCACACATATTTAAAGCAGTTGCTGGCATAGTTGACTGGGAACATAAATGTAAAATGTGAAGTGTTAATGAAAACTGGAAATTATCCAAGACTATTCTACTGGATGTTCAAAAATCCATGATATCATGGAGATGGAAAATAGATATGTGGGGTAAGAAACAGCCTGTTTAAAAAGAGATGTAGAAAGAGCAATATAACATGAAAAAATTATGTAAAAAGCAGGCAAAAAACCCCAGGAAATAGAATGATGATGATTATAAATTACAAGTCAAAACAATGTAAGTGATTGATAAAAGGAAACCGAAAGATTAATAGACTATCAACAACGAAGCGGCGTGAAAGAAATGCAGAAAACATTTAAAAAATCATGTCAGGAACAATGCTGCCTCCTCTCCCAAACCCATCCCCATGGCAGTATAGATCAATTGCTAAATGCAGATGGTAAAATCATAGACAGTGGTGCAAAAAAAGGGCAGAAATTTTCAATAGCTATTTCTGCTCTGCGTTTGGAAAGAAGCGGGATATTCATCCCATATGATGTTGTGGATGGAGTACAGCATTTACCATCTGGAACAACAGAGGATGTGAAGCAGCATCTGCTAAAATTAAACATTTTTCACATCATCTGGCCTGGCTATCTTTGTGTCTTAAAGGAGCCAGCTAAAATGCTCAGTGAAGTTTTATATTTACAAATCTGGGGAAATTCCAGACATGGGAGACTGCCAGGGTAGCTCCGGGACGTAGTAGGAGTAAAAGGGACACTCTGGGGAGCAATAGGCTGGTTAGCAGGACAGCATCCCTCGACACAATCACCAAAAGTTAATTCAGGCCTCCAACAACCAGGCATTAGAGGCTAAAAATAAAACCAAAGCTGATCAGCAGGGCTTTGTGGAAGGTAAGTCTTGTCAAAGAAACCTGTTGTCTTTTTCTTCAGACAACATTAGAGATCTGGCTGACACGGTATTCTTGGCTTTCTCCACCACACGACAGTTTGATTAATGAGCTGGCATTATATGGGATGAATAGGGCACACACTACCTGGATTAAAAGTTGGCTGAGTGACAGATGTAAAAAAGTAGTTATTAATGGGAAAATAGCAGCAGGCCAGGGATGTTCGAGGAGGTAAAGTCAGCCATATGGAGCTCAATGTTTCTGTAGCTTTGGTCTGGGTAACTGAAACATCTCCATCCTACAGTAAAGGGTTAGAGAGTCTAAGGTTGCATGTTTGTGTTGGCGAGGTCTTGTATGTTTGCACAGCACTAGGATACATCTGAGCAATTACCTCCACTATCCAGGTAGAAGAGTAAGGAGGTAACAGAGATGGGCTGCTATTTTCGGAAGCTGTGAGAAACAGTGGATGCTGAGAAAACAGCCGCTTTCTTAAGGGGCAGTTTGGGCAGGCGATATCAAATTTCTGGCCTGACAAACCCACCAAGGCCATCAAGCAAATCTGTAGCAGAGTTGGGAAGAGAGCTCAGCAGTCGCTGGCTCCCGGCCTGACCTGGGATGACTCACTTATCTTACACATGTTGCATCTTTTCCATGCAGGGATCAGGCATTGACATCAGCAGAGCCCAAAAAAACTTCTCCCGCTGGCCAGCACTGATTTTTTGCTCTCTTCCCAGCACACGCATCAACTTCCACCATCAAATAACTGGAGCAGCACTTCATTTAAAAAAAAAAACAAACGCCCTCCTCCCCTAAGTGTTTGATAGAAGACTTCTTGTATGCTAATGCGCTCGTCAAGCATTTGCTCCTAATTTATCATTTCACTTGCTTTGTTTTCTCTCCTGACAACTTGACTATTCACAAGAAGTGTCAGCTTGCAGGGTACCACACAGGCTGACGTGACTGTTAAATACAGTTGTAGGAAGAAGCCAGGTAAGGTAAACTTTATTATGTGCATTAATTTTTTTTGTGTCTACAGCTGGCACAGCAAAAAGCTTGTGTCTCAAAGTTTGCCAGTACCCCTTCAGCAGCAGCTGGTACCTGGTTTAGTGCTGGGCGCTGTCTGCAAGGCTGCAAGTAGAGCCCAGTTCTGGCCTGGGAAGGCTGGGGAAGAAACGAGAAACCCCTCAGGGAGGCAGCGGTTACGGCGGCGCTGCCCTGTGCCCTCCCTCCTAGCGCTGCTCCCTGCCAGGCAGGGAGAGAAGCAGTAGCTGTTCTGAGGGTCAGGTAGTCTTTATTAAAAAAAGAAGAGGGAAATGAAGTAAAACAACTGGTTTGCAAATATTTTATTATCTGTTGGAAACCAGCAAGATTCATTTTGTTTCCTCTGCAGTGCCTCTGCTTGACATGGGAGAGCTGCCAGCTATGACATCTCCCCTAGGATCAACAACCCAGAGAGCAGGAATAACCGACAGCTGGACCTGTTTGGGCCTTCCATGAAAAAAAATACTATGATTAATACACAAAACACAGGGCAGAAAGCGTCATACTGGGGATGCCTGGGAAGAGCAGGGTCCAGCGCTGGGCTCCTGTGCCTGCCCCCCAAATAGGTCATTTCCCACCCCTGAGGAAGGCAGGTCCCCCCGAGGCTGGGGTCATTACCCTGTGGTGGCACTGGGGACAACAGCAGGAGCAGTGGCAATGAAGCTGTGGATAGAAATCTCCTGTGGGCTCAGGGGTCTCCAGGTGCAGGGTAGCTGAGACTCAGTGCTTGCCTGCATGGCAGCCGAGGTGCAGAGCTTGGAGGGCAGACGGGAAGCCCTACCTGGCTGCAGCCCTGTAACAATATGTCCTGGCATTTGTTTTTATCAGTAACAGCACTCTCCATGCTGTAATTACAGCCAATCACCCAGGAAAATCAGCAGAAACTCTAACCCCTCCAGCTGTACGACTGCAACAAAGACCAGGTACGGAGCCGGCACACCCTGCTGCAGCCTCCTGAGGTCCCAGCACAGGACTGAACCCCCAGCCACCTTGCTATAGTGGCAATGGCTGTTTTTTTCTGGAGACCCCAACATGCACCCACCTAGGGCCTGTCAGCAAATGCCGAGAGCACAGTCAGGGTAATAACCAAAACAGACGTAGCGGGTCTGGGAGAGCCTCCTGGGGACCCTCAGGGCTCGGGCGCAGCTGCAGCATCGTGATGCAGAGTGAGACTCTTCCCCTGGTCATTGGAGACACCTCTGTAGAGGTGGGGTGACTGGGCAAGGAGGCCTTGCAGGCAGCAAGCCGGGGACCAGGGCACTTGCTGAGGTGTCCCAATACCCCTGTTTGTTCGCTTGCCACACCCTTGGGTGAGGAAAGCCTTATTGTTCCCGGTTATCTCAAAATCACCTGCAACGCCAGCCAGTGTGACATGAGACGCAGACAAAAGCACTGGTGCACAGTGGAAAAAAATAGCCAGGACTCATTTCTAAAGGGTGGAGGTGGAGATCCCCCTTCCTTTTCTGCTCATACCAGGGTGAAGCTGCAGAAGTTCCCCTGGACGGCGCCAACATGCACTGCCTCTCCTGATGTGGAGGTGCAGGGGCTGCCACTCTTCCAAGGCTCTTACACACCCCTGGGGCATCCTGGAAAGACCATCTGCCTTCCCCATGGATTGGGGTAGTTTCAGAGCCTGCCTGCCTCTGGACATCCACTAAGAGGGCCCCTCTTCACCTCCTTGGGGCTCAGCTCTGTCGCTGTCGGATGAGCGCTCAGATACTGTCCTTCACAAACTGATGGCCAATCCTTCTCCCTCCTCTCAGGTACCTTTTGAGTGCGAATTGCCCTTTCCTGGAAGCAGTGCACTACAGACCCTGGCACGTTACAGTACCTGAAATTAAATTTAAACACAATGAATGTGTGTCTCAGTGCTGGCTCCTGATTGAGATCATTCACTGTGAGAGTGGGTAAGGGGTCCTGACTCCAATATTTTTCCTCTAGGCAGAGCTTAACACAAATTTCAAGAGCACCAGATTCATGGGAGAATCCCGGAGTAGTGGCATTTCTCTGTCTCCATCTGGTGCACGGACACCCCAACATGCTGCATACTAAGACATCTCCTGCCATATTTGTAAATAATACTAATTACTCCGAGCTCCTTCAGAAGCACTGGAATTAGAAGGAATAATGAGCAAACTCCAAAGCTGTCCTTCTGAGGTGCTGCAAGCCTGGGTTAATCAGATGGTGTTACTGAGCACAGAAAACTCAGCAGCTGCAGCCGTGCTGCAAAGCCCCAAAAACGAAACACAGCCATGATGGCGGGGGCAGAGCTGACAGCCCTGACCTGGGCTCAGATCTCCCTAGAACTCCTCAGCAGTAGAGGAGGACATCAAAAGGCTCAGTTCTGAGCTCAGCTGAGGAGGTAAGATGAAAAGGCTTTTTCTCTTGAAGAAGCAGTGGGAAGCAGAGGCTCCCGGGGAGGCTGCAGGATGAGCTGCCCTGGGGCCGACAGCAGCCCCAACACTGAAGCCATAGGAAGGGGCTCACGTGAATGTAGGCTCCACAGCTGAGCTATGAGATCTGGAGTTTTTCAGGAGCAGTACATCAACGAAATCCATGAATCGATACGGAGGATGTAATCAGTGCCTTGCGAGGCTGTGAATAGGCCAGCAGCAGCTAAGGCTGTGATGCTGAACGCAGGAGGCTCTGTTTCTGCTACGACCAGGCTGTGTAATTTTTCCAGGTTATTTGGTGCTGCTTTTTTGGTTTATCATAAAGATAAAAAAAAAAATCAATAATTTTCAACGGGCATGAAAAAGGGCAAAGACCCTCCCCTATATTTTGTATAAAATATATATTTTGCAATTTTAGAAGAAATCTAATGCTTATTGCAAAATATCATTCTCATTCATTCATGGGCCAGGCACAATTCAACCTCATTTATGCCCAAGCTCCAAGATTAATTTAGGTTTGTGCAGCTGCAAACTTGTCACTCACTGCCTCAGCCACGTGCATTAACCGCGGGCTCTCCCCAACAGTGACACACGTCTTCATGCTGTGGTCAGTCCTGCGGGTGCTGCCCATAGCACGGAAATAGCTGGGGGAGCTCCACAGGCAAGTTTTGCAGCCTGCGCTGAGCTCTGGCTAAAGGCAGGTAGTCTCACACTGACCCAGTTGCTCTAACGTGGACATGTCCAGACTGCTGGCCAGGAGCTGCGCCAGGAGATGGGTGCAGAGCAAAAGCACATCTACACCATGAAACAGGGTTCAGCGTGGGGCTGCCCGATGTAGCTGAGACACAGCTGGCACACCCACGGGGCACAGTGAGGGTCTGGCTAGCTCCAGGTTGGAGAAGCCAGGCTGTATTTACACAGTGCTGCCTACGAGCTCCCAAGCCCCGGCTCTTGGCAGCTACAGACTGATTTGTCTAGACTACATCTGGACTTGACCTGGCTCCTGGCCAGCTTGAATGAATCTCTCAACACCGTGCTTCCCACACGTCCAACCCTGGGATTAGCATGGGCAGAGAAAGCTCCCATCTATCTGCAACAGCCAATGCAGTCAGTCCCGTAGATGTTGATAATGTATCCTGGATTTGCTAGAACACTTACCTCCCAAAACCTTTGAAGTAGACACATCTTGTTTTGTGTTTGCAGCTCGTGCAGGGGTCCCAGTCCTTGACTGGCATTCCTTGGCAATACTGCAACATAAATACACTGACAATATGCTCTATAAATACATATTTTCTAGCAGCTGAGCCAAAATGGAATGAAGTCCATAGAGAGGCATAGACAGCCTTCACTCGTTTTACAGTGGGATATTTATTTTTGTTCTGAATAAAAAAATTAATTACCATCTAACAAAAAGTTTTCAGGTCATAGTTGACTCTCAGGCAATGTCCATATTAGTATATCAAGCAGCACAAATTCCTGGGCCCTGATACACAATCATCCATGCTATTGAATAGTTAAAATGTTCCATTGTGCAGTGCTGGCTGGTGTTAACTAGCAGGCTTCCAAACAATTCCCAGGCACCGTTGTTTGGGAATCAACACAGGCTATTCAGCTCTCAATGGGCAGGTTGGATATGGCCACCCTGTTTTGATGGGTAAGGGAATTTAACTGCACGGACATGCTGTTCCATGCCAGCTGGCCTCAGGGCCAGAAATGATCCCAAGCACATTTATTTTACCGGTATAGATGTAGCCTTTGGTTGTGACCACTTATTTAAGTGTGTGTAAACAGGTAATTAGGATTGCACAATTGTTGCTTGGATTAATTGTGTATGCTAGATCTTTAAAAGAGGGTGGGTGCTCAGCACCCAATATGCACCTTTTTTTAAAAAAAGAAGCAGTAATTGTGCATAATAAACACTTGAAAACCTGGCCCCAGGGGTCTGTGTAAGGCTGGCAGAATTCAATAGCAGTAGTTGACTTTGCTATTTCCATGGTGGTTTGGGTTGGGTTTTTTTGTTTGTTTGTTTGTTTGTTTGTTTTATCTTTATTGCAGTTTCTGAAAGTTGTGGCTTATTGTGGCTGGCTGGATGGATGTGAGAGTAAAGAAAATTGGCTACTCAACATTTTTCAGAGAAAATTGCCAAGCTAGAAAGTGGAATTCTTGAGAGTCCAGGCGTGAAAAAGAACAGGAATGGTTAAAAGTGGAGGCCTGGGGCTACTGGATCATCATGAGCTCTGGCTGCTGGAGACCTGGTCCACAGAACTAGAATCATGCCAGCAGGTGATTTAAACTGATTATTTAAATAGTGTTAATTAGCACTGTAACAAAAAACTTATCTTTTTTTCACTGAGGATCATAATAGGATTTTTTTTCTATTAGCAAAATATGTCTTTTTCATATTTCTTCAGCTCATTACATTACCTACTGCTCTTTAATTCACATGAGATTAATAGCAAGGAGTATTTCAAATGCAACTTGATGTGATTCAGCATGTTCTCTCTTGATCAGCCTGGTTACTGGAGGACTACGTTCCTCAAACTCTTTCCTGTTGTGCTGGTCATTCAGCACAACCCCAGGACTAGGATAAATCCTGGATTACAGTGAGTTTCTGTCAGACTCATGACCCCGCTTGTAGTTGCAGACACTCCAGTTGGGCTTTTGAGCCCTTTTATTGGGAATCATATGGTATGGGTGTCAAATTTTTGAAAGTGTTCTTCAGTTCCAGTTGGCTCTAGTTTAGGTGTGCAGATAAGGTTGAGGATTTTCTGATTCAGTTTATCTGTTTGCAAAACGGAATAATGCTAATTAATTAATCATGAAAAAAATCTTATTCTGTATATAGATCCTTTTTTTCCCTCCTTGTAGGATTTCAGAACCTCTTGAAAATGTCACAAATAGTTCCCAGAGGTCACTTTATCTCCTGCTGAACTACAGCCAGCTTTGGAGTGATCTGTGGCAAATATTTAACATTCCAGAGCAACAATTTAGGCTAGGAAGTGGAAAGGAAAGCCTTGTTCAGTTGAAACTAGAGGGAGATTTCAGATAGGCGGGATGTAAGTACCTCAATTGTGCTTTGATTAATTATGGCTACCTCCCTGAGGTAGTCATAAGCTTGGTCACCTTTTATAAACAGTCGTAAGAGGAACTATAGAAAGGGAATTTCAGAATCATCCTTTGCAAACATGAATGAGTTAAACACTATCTGATAAGAAGGCAGTGTTTTGGGTTTTATTTTCAAAACATCCCATGCGTAAATGAGTAATGCAACGTTCAACCTCTTGAGCAAGTGGCCATGTACATAACAAGCTGTTTACTCAAGATAGTTCCATCAAACACAATCAGGTTGCCTAACTAAGTTTGCAAGCAAATGTTACAAGACCCCCATTGCAACAGGTACCGACTGCAAAGGCCTCGCACAAAAGTCTAAGAAAGGATTAAAGCTAAAAATGACACGGACAGATAGTGAACATTGACGTACAGAAATGTTATCTCTGGGAAAACAGGGCTGGTGACAGGTGGGCTGCTGGAAAATAAAGCTTGACAGGGAGCCAGCAAGTGTAATAGTGGAGGGAAAACCTGCCAGTCAGGGGAAAGGTGAGAAAGGGGAAAGGTTTAGTGGGAGATTTTGCCCTTTTCTGTGACTGATTAGATCCTTCACAGCACAGAACCTGGAGCAGTTTGATTTGATTTGACTGCTCAAGGCAGTCTGGCCTGGAAGTACACATGTTCTGCAAGAGCATGCATGATTTACTTTTAAAACTACATCTGATAAATGAAACCCATGATATAATGTACCAGTTTATCTCAAGAAAGCCATAAAGCAGAGCAGTAATCAGGAAAAGATTCATAACAAAATGCCAGGACGTATATATATTATTCTGAAACCAATTACTCTCCGGTACTGGAAGTCTAAGATACCTGCATATTAAAATTCTTGGTCTTTCCAGGTTTTGGCACAGCAGCCATCAATTTCTGCTAGTCAGACATTATTCTCTAAGCACTGACATTTAAAGGTGGGCATTTTGAAAGTGTTATTCAAATTTACCCATACATTAGTAGGTCAATGTCCTCTGTCTTATGCCAGACCGGAGAGCCAACTCATGGATTGGAGACTTGGAGCTGGGGCAAGAGTCTCATAGGCCTGGCCAGTCCTGAGGTTCCAGTTCGGAGCTCTGACACATCTTCCTGCATCATTTTCCTCTAGACTCTTCCATGAAGTAGGCATCCCTTGGGCAGTATTAAGATTGGCTATATATTTAAAATGGGGAACAGAGGAGAGGAGAAGTAAGAGGTGGAAGGATGACCCCTTTCCAAACCCTGGAAAACTCTGGAAAAAGTATCAAACAAACTGTTTGCAAGCCCAAGAGATGGGCAGGAGTCAACATGGATTTGTTAAAAACAAGTCATATAAAACGGATCTTTCCTTTTATAGTAGGGTAAAACGTTTAGGGGATGGGGAGAAAGTAAGGGTCTTTCATCTTGATTTTTGTCTTGACGTAGTCCCACATGACAGGCAAATATGCTCTAGAATAAATTACTATGTAATAGCTAGCAAAATGGCTTGTGCTTGGAAAGTACACTATTAGTTTAATTATGAGTTGTGATTAACTCATAATTGATGGTGATTCATCAATATGGAAAACTGTAGCTGGTGGAGTTCTGTAAGGCTCTACCCTGGGTCACCCTCTTCTATAACAACCTGGGTGATGACAAAGCTGCATGTATGCTAGAAGCCATGGTCAGAATTCAAAATGTTTAGGCCAAGTTGCAGAAATGGGCTGAAAAAGGAAGAGTTCAGTGGTGCAGGTGCAAAATGCTGCATGTGAGCAGAAATAGAGTAACTGGACCAATCTGGGACAGGGAACAATTGTTTAGCTGGCAGTTCTCTTTCGAGAAGACTCTAGGTTATAGTAGATCACATGCTGAACATGAATCAGCTGTGTCATGGGATTGCAAAAAAAGCAGACATTGTATTGGGTTCTGGTAAGAGGAATGCAGCTTGCGAGACAGATGAAGTCATCCTTCTGCTCTACTTATCATTGGTGAGGCCTTGGCTGGGGTATTATGTTGAGTCTGGGGCACTTCAGCAAAAATGTGGGTCAGCTGGGGAGAGCCCAGAAGGGGAAAATAGGAATGATCAGAGATCTGAAAAGAGTTACTTTGTCATGCTGAGACTGAAGAAATTGTGGTCAGCTTAGAGAAAACTGAAGGGGAAGACAACAGCATTCTCCAACTACAAAAAGAGTACTTAATCTTTCTTAAATGTATAGTGCACTATAAAAGGGGGTTAGATTTCATTAAAAAAGATTCAGATTAGTCACTGGGAAAAACACCTAATGATCAAAGATAATGAGACACTAGAATCAATTGTAGAGCTTGAAGGACAAGCTAGGCAAACATGACAGGAATTACACAGGTACAGTTTATTGTTTTTAAAGGATCTTGTTTTGAAACAAGAAGGTTCATCTTTAGAAATCCTTCCCCTTCAGTTTACCTGGGGTGTTGGACAGCCTATTTTATTTAACCCAGCATCACGGCATCACATCATGGCTGAGGTTGGAAGGGGCCTCTAGAGATGGCCTAGCCCAACCCGCTGCTTAAAGTGGGGTCAAGTAAAGAGGGCGGCTCAGTGCCATGACCAGGTTTTGAATATCTCCAGGGATTTGGACTCCACAATGCCTCTGTGCAACCTGCTCCAGTGTTTGACCACCCTCATATTATTATTATTTTTTTTTTAATTTAATGGAATTTGCCGCATTTCAATTTGTTCCCATTGCCTCTTGTGCTGTCACTGGGTGCCACCGAGAAGAGTTTGGCTCCATCTTCTTAACTCCCCCCATCACATATTTATTCACATGGATAAGATGCCCCTGAGCCTTCTCTTCTCCAGGTTGAACAGTCCCAGTTCTCTCAGCCTCTCCTCATATGACAGGTGCTCCAATCCCTTAATCAACCTCATGACTTTTCTCTGGATTCACTTCAGCATGGCCAGGGCACCCAGCACTGGACACAACACTCCAGATGTGTCTCACCAGGGTCTAACAGAGGGGTAGGATCAACTCCTGATGACACTCCATCATCCAGGTCATCAACGAAGATCTTGCAGTATTGGCCCCAGTATCAACCTCTGGGGTAGACCACTAATGGCTGGCCTCCAGCTGGGTTTGTGCCAGTGATCACAACCTTTTAAACCTGGCAATTTAGCCCGTTGTCAGTCCACCTCACTATCCAGTTATCTAGTCTGTCCTTCATCAGTTTATCTGTGAGGATTTCATGGGAAGCGGTGTCAAGAGCCTTGTTAAAGTCAAGATAAGCAGCTTCCACTGCTTTCCCTTCATCCACCAAGCCAGGCATCTCATAGTAGAAGTCTATTGGTTTGGTTAAGCGCAATTTTCCCTTCATAAATCCATGCTGAATACTTCTCGTCACCTTCTTGCCCTTCATGTGTTTGACAATGGTTTCCAGGATTATTTGCTCCATATCTTCCCAGTGACTGCTCACTAGGTTGTAGTTCCCCAGTTCCTCCTCCTTGCCATTGTTGAAGATAGTAGTGACATTTGCTTTCTTCCAGGCTACAGGAACATCCCCGATTGCCATGACCTCTCAAAGACAACTGAAAGTGGCCTCACAATGGCATTGGCCAGCTCCCTCAGCACTCATGGGTGCATCCCAGGGAGTCCCATGGACTTGTGCATGTTTGCTTTAAATTCCCTAACATGGTCCTCACCCACCAGTGGTAAGTCTTCTATGCTCCAGACTTTCCCTCTGATCTCGGGGCCCTGGGATTCCTGAAGGCAGGTCTTACCAGTAAAGAGTGAGGTGAAGAGGGCATCGAGTACCTTGGTGTTTTCCATGCCCTTTTCACCAGGTCCCCCGCCCCATTCAGCACTAGGCCTACATTTTCCCTTTTGCTGCTGATATACCTGCAGAAACCCTGAAGTCCAGGTTGTGGTCCTGCTTTTTGCCCTGCTTCCTCCTCTCAGGATCCTGTACTCCACCACCTTATGGTCACTGCAGTGAAGACTGCCCCTGACCTTCATATCCCAGATCAGTCTTTCCTTGCTTGTAAGCATGAAGTCTGTCATTATATAAAGGTGTGTCAGTGTGTGGGGAAGGGGGGGAATTGCCATGTGGGGAAGTTCAGGAATCAGATTAATTTCCTGACTGAAAAAATAGAGAATTAGGGTATGGATCTCCTTATTTTCAGCCCATCTGTCTCTCCCACACAACTGCCACTGCATCTGGACAGGAACTACCTCTGAATTCATTTTTTCTGTCTGGCAGAAAAGCAGGCAGGGTTGGGCAGGTGTCTGCATTAGACTTTTGAGTCTAGTCCGCTATAATCAATCATAGAATCATAGAATGCTTTGGGTTGGAAGG
>VYZW01029389.1:24192-47041 GCA_013401315.1 Balaeniceps rex | reverse complement strand
ATACAGACCTGACTTCTCTAGCTTAATTCTGAGAATTGACGTGACAATACAGAAGTTGTTCTCAGCTCAAGATACGTCATATCTGCAGCTCCATTAGGCAATTTCCCTTTAAAAAAACAGAAAATAGATACCTTTACTATAATGCATTCTTGACAAATTCATGTTGTTTATCAATTTATTATTCTCCCTGTTGTTACTAAGTAATAATTTTTTTCAGCATCTCTCTTGGAATCCATGCTTATAAATGCCTGGCATTTCCTTTTTTAAATCACCCAGATTTTCAAGGATAATTATTCACACTTCAGAGACTAGTTTTATTATTGACTTAAGTATGCTGCACTAATTTTCATTAGGCCCATGCAATGTGACCACATTTATTTTATCTAGGCATCCTTCAACCTGTTACTTCTGTATTCAGGATTATTGTTCTGTCTCTTTTTAAAAATACCTATATCATATTTTTTTAAACCACACTCAATGCCTGAAAATGGAAACAGAGAAATCATTCACCACTTTTTCAGTATCAACTGCAGTTTGCAATCCTGCCCTTGTAAATGAGCATTCCTTTTTATACCTCCTATAATGAATTTCTAGAACTTTGTTACATCCTTTGTTGTTCCTTATCTTTACTTTCTGTGGAAATAGTTTACTATTACACTGCTATGACAGCTGCTTTCGTTAGATAACAGCCCTTCTTCACTTTCTTCTCTGTCAGTTTGCCTTCCCAAAGATCTTTACGTATCAGCTTCTCATGTTTTCTGAAGGGTGATTTCTCAAGTGTTTTTTTTCAGAGATATGTTTTCTTATAACTTCCTTACTTTGGAATAATAAACTATTTCACTGCATAATCACTTCCATTCAGATTATCAACAGTCTATTCCTAAAGGAGTGATCCTACTATTGGCATTAGCATCATCTGCAGTACTATGAAGCCCATGAGGTGCATCATTAAGCTCTATGTGATTATTCAATAGGGAAGAATAAAGTACCTTGTATCATCTTGAAGTTGTAGAAACAGTATCAACCTAAAGTGCAATATATTTCTATAAACAGTTCGTATATCGCATTCTTCTTACCAAACTGTGAAACCTGGTATTCCTCAGAAATTCACTGTGTTAAACATAACGAACAAGATGAAGTTCAATCTACCCTCCGATATCCCCTGACTTATACCTCAATGCAACTTCATGAGTTTTCCTTCCCTTCTCATCCTTCCCACTGTTTATGAACAGTATGGTTGAAAAGGGAATTTAAAAACCAAAGAGATTCTACATCCACCGAAGCACTGACTTTTACAGAAAGGCATGACTAGGAGCTCAGTCTCTGCTTCTGCAAGGCTGGCTATTTTATCCCCTTGCTATCTGTAGGGAATGGCATACACTAGCCATCAGAGAAAATCAGAAGTCATATCCAAGTCCAAATGGCCATATTTGCACACCCATGGCTTACTAGTTCTGTCATGTCAAGAGTGACCATTTCCTCTTTTACCAGGGAAGAGCCACCTTCTGACTGACAGTTCAAGGATCATAACTTCAGCAGCAAAAGATTTTCTTACTCTTTCCTCAACTCTTAGCCACTCTCCCCCTGCATACCTCGCATTGCCTTTAGCAGCACTTCTGAGACATAGGCTGAGCAAAGCTGCAATAACACAGCAACCCACTCACTGCCCCCATTTTGCCCTGGGCTACAGGTTTCTTCATATCTCTTTTCTGATTGGCAAGCTAATTCCAACTGGAGATGTAACTATGCCCTTGATTAACCCTTTCTGGGCTAATTAGATGGAGTATGTGCATTGATGTGGGCATGTAAATATATACCTACCTATCTCGATATGTGTATACATGAAGAAAAGAGACTTATGCACCTTTTGTATTGCATAACTCCCCCTTGAATGCCAAAGTATTCTGCATTCTGAAATCAGCTCTACCACACAGCATTCACTGCTGATAACTGTTTAGAGGGAGCCTTGTTTTACTGTCCTCTGCCATTTGTACAGTTATGTGGGGATGAGTTTTTCATTCTGCTTTGCAAGGTTGTTCCTTTTGCAAAGCTCTATATAAGTGTTGTCACTCTGGCGTTTTATCGTCGTAATGTTGTATCTGCTATTCTTTATTCTTTTCTACCATTTCAGCATGAACTGCCATATCAGAATTTGATGTTTCAGACAGGAATTAGAAAATATAATGGAAGCAAACCAAACACCACCACTCTTTTTAAATGTTGCTAAATTGACATTATTTGTTGTGGACTGAATTGTTGCTGACAGGCTACCGTTAAATCAGTTTCTCTGTACATCCCTGAAATCACAGTCTCTGTGACTGTAGATAAGTTTTCCTGGAGTGTTTCCTAGCTTCTTTGTTTGCAAATGTGAATTCAATAGTCATAACTCTAATGATTTGATTTGTCTTGCAGGTCAGCAATGTAAGATGCAGTCACCTGCATGTGCAACTGTCTTCTTTTGGAACGCAAAATGGATGGAATTCACCCTGTTCAGGATATACTCTTCTTCTTCCAGATGCGCACATCATTACGCAGTTTCATTAGGACTTGAATAGAGTTCTAGTTTCAAACCTTCTGACTAATATCCCTGGCAAGCATCTTTTCAGGCAGCAATAACAGCCAGAGAAAACCCTGAGCAGGTTAAAGATGACTATTGGGCTTTGGAGACAAAGCTGAGGGGGACAAGGACTCACACGGTGTTATCTTTAGTCTTTCTGGTCAAGGGTAAGAGCCCAGGAAGGAGCAGATGCATTCAGCTGCCAATGAATGCACAGCTACACAGCTCATGTCACCATCAAAGATATGTCTTCTTTGATCGCACTGCTATGTTTGAGCAAGGAGGAGGCTTTCCAAAGGTGTTTGTAGACTAATGCGCAGAGCCTGGGCAACAAAGAAGAACTGCTAGTCCAGGCCAGTTGTGGGGCTACCACGTGAGCAGAATCTGGTCGAGTTGATGGGATAGTGCACAAACTGGGACAAGGCCATGGATAGGCAAAGACTGAGAAGGACAGGCAGTGAACAAGAGGAGTCACACTCTTGTGTCAAGGAGCTCCAGGGGAAAAGTGAAGATGTGTCTGTTGTGAGCCTCTTAGTCAAGATCAAGAGGAAGAAGGAACACAGGATCCCAGGGTTTGTTTCAGATTACTTGATCAAGAGGGAAAGCATGAAGCTTTCTACAAATAACTAGTAGAAGTCTCCCAGTCACAGGCTCTCATCTTTATAGATGATTCCACCCATACAGCCATATACTGGGAGAGCAACCGTATTTTCTCGATGACATTCATGGCAATTTCACAACATAAATGCTAGAGGAAACAAGCTGGGTGACACTCCAGTTGTCCTGTTGCTCAAAACAGCAAAACACTGGTGAGAAATGCAAAGAGGAGGCTGAAAGGAATCTAAATGCAACTTATGGCTACTTGATGGGAGTTACAAAGTTGATGGAGACTAACTTTTTGCTAGTTGCACCTGGTAAATCTCAGGAAAATAGGCATAAACTGTGATTTAGGAGGTTCAGGCTGGATAGTAGAAACAATGTTTTCACCAGGAAGGTAATGCATCACTAGAACAATTAACCAGAGAGATGATGAAATCCTCTGTCTTAGAGGTTTTCAAGACTTGAGTAGATAAAGCCATGGCTGATCTGATTGCTTTGGCAATAGTCCTGCTCCAGTGGGATGCTGGAGTAGAGACCTCCAGTGATCCTTTCTAACCAACATTTCTGTGATTCTATAACTGTATGAATCTTGCATAACTTTGCAGATTTCTTCTGGAATTCTTATTTAAAAGTTTTTTCCTCTGTCCTTCAGCACACTCTATCCAAAACAGGTTATTAAGCATATCTGATCATTCAATTTCTCAGCCAAGGGAATGAGAACTAATGAATTATTTTCTGCTAAATTAATAACTCACCATTGTTTGCTTGGGTAAGGATAGAAATGTTTTATCCTATTATTTTTTCTAGCTTTTTCAGAAAGTAGTTACATCATGGCAAAGTGAATTACACTACTAACACATTTTCCATGTACCAAACCCAAACATTTTGCTACTGGGCTATACTAAGTCCAGTTATATTAATGATTGATGTGAAGAGTGTATTTCTTATTGCTGTTCCATTATAGTAGAGACTGTTTCTGCACAGATGTGTTGGACAGTGCTTTTCCCTAGGGAAGCCAGGGTGATTTTTATACTAGGCAAAATCAGAAATGCGTTTAGAAAATAAGACAGGATAAATATATGTGGATTATACTGTGCAGAAAGGACAAGTCTGGAGCCTTTTTTCTGGCTTTACTTCACATCAAGGACATAATACTGCAGAACAATCCGCATTAGTAATCTTAAGAAAACAGAGGAGATGACTTATTCACAGTAAGCCAGTAGTACTGCTCTGAAAAGAATGTCATCTCACATGCATTTCCAAAATATAATTGTGCGTATATGTAACCTCACGCTACTGCTAGAGACCATGGACCTATCTTTTGAAGCAGAGGTGTTCACGAGGTTGAAGTGACAGCCTTTCAGGCAATTTGGCTCTGAAAGATCATGCTAAAGTCTGCCTAGGACAGAATGTACAGAGGAAGTGTAAGTGGTGTATATCCTGTCATAGAAGCAGCAGCTTTGAGCAAGTCTCTGGTTTATCTGGTGGTTTAACTAACTGATGCTTCTGGTGTGGTATGTCCACTATGCAGGAAATTCCAGCTCACTGAGGCCGATACCAATGTTATTATTGCATCAGATGTGTAAAAGGAGCAACTGTTTATATGTTGTTTTGCATAAGAGAAAACGGTCTACATATCGAATAGCAGCATGGACAGATTGTTCAAAAATTAAGAAAATAGAGAAAGGGTGGGTTTTCTTGAAAGACGAACATATCTACTAATTTAGAATCATCACTGAAGTGGGTCTCAAATTTACAAAATTTGTGCAAAAATCAGGAAGGCACTGGAAAGTGGATAAATCTGGCCCTTTAAATTCCTTTCAGCAGGAAACTCCAATCTTATTAATTGAATTATAAAGCACACACTTCACCTGAAAAATATGAGAATAAACAAGGAGCACTGCAAATTAAATAAATGTGGAAGCAGCTTTCAGTTAAAGTTTCTTATTCTCCTGCATTCTAAACATCTTCTGCATCACAACCTGGGATCTAGACAGCAAAAACTTATTAATAATTTTCTTCCTTAACCTCCACTTCACAAGAAAAGGGACAGGATTGGGTGATGTGCAGAGGATCACTATCAAACAGTGAAGCTGCAGAAATTATTCATGCAGACAAATTTATTACAGTGGACTATGATTTTTCTAGCATGTACTAATTAGTCTCCACTTTCCTGCCACCAAACATGCAGTTCCTATCGAAGTTGATAATAACTGCAGATGTTCAGGCTCTTTAAAACTCAGGTTGTCTTATCTTAGATGTTTCTGTTTACCTCCATGATAGTAATTAAGGGCTAGATCCTCAAAGATATTCAGGTACCAACATGAAACTGATGGAACGTCAGTGTCTAAATATTTTTGCAGATTTTATTCTAAGGGTAAGCCCACGTGTTTCAAGAACATCTGTGCTTCCAGCCATCATTTGACTCCACACTTTCAGCCTACCAGCACTAATAGGCCATTCAAACATTCCTGGGAGGGAAAAAGAACATCAAAGAATTCATTTTTTTGGAGGCCAGTACAATCCAGTGTTTTAATACTGCATTATTAGTAAGAGAATAGATTTCAGAACTTGGAAATTCCCTTGGGAAATTCTAATACGTTTCCCTTAGCTTTTGGATTTAAATGGGTCTTGTCATTCATTAATACTTGCTGTCATATTTAATTTTAACACATCTGAAAGAGCTTACCCCACCAACACCACTTACTGGCTTTGAAAGGAGTGGATGTGAGTACACCTAATTTATGATGGTAAATGAGTTTCACCTGACTGATTGCTGCTCCCACAAAAAGGTTTCTAGCTTGGTGTGTACAATGCTGCAGGGGCAGATGCATCTCATTGTTGCATGAACATGTGCTGCATTGTCTAATGTTAATAAGCAGGCAAAAGTTTCCTTTGCCTCTCCCAGTAAGTCTGTATTTGCATGTAGCCGCTCCTCAGAATTTTTTTCTCTCTATTTGATAGTCCCACCTTCTCAAACATGCCACTCCAGTCTTTCTCATTCATTCACTGGTTCCACCACAGCAAAACACTTAGACAAGTAGACTTTTCTCCTTTTTAAGGTCTGTGTGCACAACTTACATGGCTGTCCAGGACAGCTGAAGATAATGAAGAGTTACAAATTAAACAGTAAGAATTGTTTCACCTTGGCTGGACACCAGGTTCACACCAAGCCACTCTATCACTTCTCCTCCTCAGCTGGACAGGGGAAGACAAAATACAATGAAAGGCTCATGGGTTGAGATAAGGACAGGGGGAGATCACTCACCAATTACCATCATGGGCAAAACAGACTCGACTCTGGGAAATTAATTTAATTTATTACCAATCAAATCAGAGCAGGGTAATGAGAAATAAAAACAAATCTTAAAAACACCTTCCCCCACCCCCTCCCTTTACTCCTGATTTTCTCTACCTCCTCCCCCTGGAGCAGCACAGGGGGACAGGGAATTGGGGTTGCGGTCAGTTCATCACACACTGTCTCTGCCGCTCCTTCCTCCTCAAGGGGAGAACTCCTCACACTCTTCCCCTGTGCCAGCATGGGGTCCCTCCCACAGGAGACTTCTCTAACGTGGGTCCTTCCCACAGGCTGCAGTTCTTTACAACCTGCTCCAGCATGGGTCCTTTCCACAGGGTGCAGTCCTTCAGGAACAGACTGCTCCAGCATGGGTCCCCCATGGGATCACAAGTCCTGCCAGCAAACCTGCTCCAGCATGGGCTCCTCTCTCCATGGGTCCATATGGCCTGACAGAAGCCTACTCCAGCATGGGTTCTCCACAGGGTCACAGCCTCCTTCAGGCATCCACCTGCCTCAGTGTGGAGTCCTCCATGTGCTGCAGGTGGATATCTGCTCTACCATGGATCTCCATGGGCTGCAGGGGGGACAGCCTGCCTCACCATGATCTTCACCATGGGCTGCAGGGGAATCTCTGCTCCGGTGCCTGGAGCACCTCCTCCCCATCCTTCACTGACCTTGGTTCTGCACAGTTGTTTCTCTTACATATTGTCACTCCTCTCTTCCAGCTGCTGCTCCACAGAAGTCTTTCCCCTTCTTAAATGTGTTATCACAGAGGCACCACCACCACCACTGATTGGCTTGGCCTTGGCCCGCGGCAGGTCCGTCTTGGAGCTGGCTGGCATTGGCTCTGTCGGACATAGGAGAAGCTTCCAGCAGCTTCTCACAGAAGCCACCCCTGTAAGCCCCCCCACTACCAAAACCTTGCCATGCCAACCCAACACAGATACACCCCACACCAATTGTGTGACTGGGCCAAATTCTGTAAGTTCTGATTCGGGCAGATCTCAATGGGAAATTTGCCTCCATGGATTGCGGAATTTTACTCATTAAACTCAAGGTTTCTTTGATTTACAAATAAAGGTATCTGACTTTTTTAAGGTGATGACATTTCACTTGGCACATGGAGGGCATTTCTACAGCCATAAGCCCTGTATGTTTGCCAGTCAGATGGCTCAAATCATCTCTCAGAATTGCCTTCAGCTTATATTGATACAAGTACTTTTGGAAAAGCTCAGAAGACTAACTGAATACAGCTTTCTTAAAGAACTCTCACACTCCATCTGCACATTTTCTCATCTCTTTAACCAGGATAGCAAACACTACAGAAGAAATTCTTTGTTGATGAAAAAGGTGCAGTAGCTTTCCCACTTCCTGCACCGCCCTCATCATCCCTTATAGGTTGATCTTTACATCACATCTAATACATTAATTTATCTCCCTTCAGCTCTGCTAACCTTACTGTCTCATTTTTTGGGGAAAAACCTCAACAGTTACAGCTGCCACATTTTTGTATGTTTGGTTTTAAACATCCAACTAGATTAATATTTCCTGGAATCTTTCTTAAGCATCAGAACTTCTTAAATACTTGCTTAGTAGAAAGTGCTATCACTCATTACTACAAAAGTTTTTGTTATCTGCCAAAGAATTCAGAACTTTGTGCAAGCTGGAAAAAATTTATGCAAAGACAGGAAATTATTAATAAAATACCACTGAAAATAATTAAAATATATTTCCAATAGTCACTAAAAATGTTTGATCCTTCTTATATTTTGGGGTTTTTATGAGTCATAACCTTCCCTATCCAGAAGATGACCTTTAAGTAGTCTTTTCTTGGATGGGTACAATCACAGACAAGAATTTTGTAACAGATAAATATATTATACTGAGTTTCCACTGATCATTGTTCTAAGACAATGAGATGAATAGGATGATGTAATATAATTTTCCTTAATTGAGCAACCACTAAGCTGTGTATTAGTTTTACGATACAAAAGTATTTAGTCAACAGTTAGATCTACTTAGATACAATTGTTATCACAAGAAATCTTATCTCAATACTTGGTGTCATCACGTGCAATGTCAGAAAGTGTCAGCTGCAGAAAATACAGAAGTAGTATATATTATTGCTAACTCTAATTGCATGACTCTGGGACTAAAATTTTCAGGCAATAACGTTGATTTGATAGCTTTTGTTCACCCTTTAGTATTTTTGCCCTCCCCTAAGACCACCAGGTCTAGAATATCACAGAATGAAAGCTAAGATTCTCCCATATGCAGCACATTTTGATATGGCACTGCACCTAACATCTGTAAAAAGGATCAGAAATTAGGTGGAGTACATTCTAGGACAAAATATTGAATTTCAACTGAAAGAAAATCCCCAGAGCAGAACCACATTCCTAGTTGCTAGGTCATGTCCTTATCAAGATGAAAATGTCATTGGTTTTCAGGTGACAATTTCTTATGAAAACCAGAACCTGCTCCAACGCTGTAATTTACTAAACAAATCCAGTGATGGCAAAGAAGAGAATTAAACCTTCGTCCAGTTTCTTTCATAACTATCAGTAGTAAATAAAAACCTCAAAACCCTCAGGCAAGCCTTCAAAGAAGTCACTGTTTTGAGCTTAGCAGAGAAGAGACAAGGTCCTGTACTTTGGGAGGAAGCCTCGAGAGCTCCTTTCAACAGAAGAAGCACCAGGAAATGAAGATCCCCTCAGATGTGCCGGTGTTATCAGACCACCCAATGGTGCACATTCTGTCACTTTTGTCCGTGTTTACTGTCTACCTGTTGAACAGTATCCATAGAAAAGAGGGAATTACACAGTCCACCTCTCCTCACCTCACTATCCCACTCCCACTGTCCAGCATGCTCACCATTCCTTCTTTCCTACAGAATCCCATCTGCCCTTTTCTCCCCTGCTTCCATTTTACTCCTATTCACTTTTCCCCTTAAAGCACTCCGTTCCCAAGTTTACTTTTGCCCATAGAAGATTTTGGAAAAATCTACATCAAGGTTTGAGACCCAGTTCCTTCCAGATCCCTGGAATACTGTTCTCCAAATATGAAGACCAGGGATCTCCTGAAATACGGCCCCAATTCCCTCCCAACCCATGCACAGGATTTCATTTCCACAGGAATCAAGTATAGGCACAGGGGAAGGACTGGTGGACACATGGATCTGGCCTTGACATAAGGCTGGCAAATGGGATAGGTCTGCACTCCTGGATCAGAGAACTAAAAAGTATTCTCATAACTATACATTTAGACATTATTTAGAAAACAATTATGAGGATGAACATCCACAATGCAAATTCAAGCCTACTGCATGCTACCTTCTACATATTTCTACCTGGAGAAAAACATTACTGGTGAAGGGACAAATAAAGTTGTGATGCCTGCTCAGTTGATCTATCTTTAAGCGAGAACGTTTCTCAGTTTGAAGTTTCCAAGACTGGCCACTAAAAATAAGATTGCAATCAAAGTGATCCAGTGTTCAACAAACTGTCATCATCCTGCCTCCCGGCTTGCATTCAAAAGTCAAGAGTAGAAAAGACTCCATGTCATTACATTTTTCATCTATTTCATCTGAACCTAGAAATGGGAAACAATACAGCATATACAAGACAAGTCCATGCTAAGAGAGAAGTTCACTGTTTGAGATCCCAGGTAAGTTCTGCTGTGCTATTATTTTCTCTCTTGGTCTGTCATCACTAGCTGAGACAGATGAAAAAGAGCAAGCATGAATTATAAGTTTCTGGAATACGGAAAGTACAAAAAAAGAGCAATTTTTACTATCTTCTGGTGACACACACTTTCCAAATAAACTTCCTTTACCTCAATTGCCACATTACTTACAGAATTTACGATAGAAAAGAACTCAAAACAACATATCACATGTTATTTGATGCCTATTTCCAGTAACGCTAAGAGATAATCATAACATTACCATGTGTGTCTCAGCATAATGAATTTTGGCTTGGACTAGTATATAACTTCAGTTAGAGAGAGACACACAAAATGATGAAAATAAATCATGTGAGCAGCTGACAGAAACTTCTGCCAATCTACCTCACGTGTACTCTGAAACAGATCTGTGATAAAATAACAGCTACTACAGTAAACAAAAGGAGACATATCTACTACCTGCTATAAAAAGAGGCATTCAAGCCTAAAAGTGTAAAGCAACAATGTACTACTTAGAACTCTGGCATGAGGACTAAAAAGGCATTCCTATATAGGGCTGGGTTTTAACAACAGACCTTGAAACACACATGACACCATTTACACAAATTCAATGTTATCACACCAGTAAAATCCGGGCTCAAAGGATGACACACACATGGCAGGAAATGTTCGTAACCTAGGGAGACAGCCAGCTATATACTGACTGCCCATGCTAAGCAGGAACACTTAAAAATTTGCTTCTTTTTTACCTTCTGTCTTGTATGGCAACCTCTGATTTATATTGGCCTTGTGGAAACAAGTGCAGGGAATAAACTCTGGGGCAAATACCAAAATTTCTTTGCATCTGGATGTCCTGAAAATTGATCTAAGAACTGACACCAAAACTCTTAATTGAAATGAATCGTTTTCAGTTAATTCTGGTTTGTGGCTAAATAAAAACACTGACAACTGAAGACAAACACGAGCAGTCTCCAACAGAGACACTACTGACTTCTCACTGTGAAAAATCTTGACTCTGTAGCTTTATTAATTCTTGCAAGCATATGTATGTGTAAACACACACACAGACAGAACTCTGAAAAAGCTGGAGGACAACAACATATTAAATCTGTCATCGCAAACCATGCTAGTTCATTCCTAACCCATTCATGACTAAGAGAAGAAAAACAAACAAACCAAATCCTAGCTCAATTACACAACCAGCATTTCAGCCAGAGCTCTATAATAAGGTGGCTTCAAAGGTCAGGCACATAAACTACATTTTCAGAGGAGGATCCTACAAAAGGATATTAGTTTTGAAAAGATTAATTTACCTTACAGATTGCTAGTTTTCCATGAAATACGTGACTATTATCTTGGAAATAAACATATGAGTTCAGCTCCTTTTACATGATTTACATTTGAATCTTTCTCAAGAAGAAAAGCTCAATTTTAGAAATATTTGTTAGCTTTGTTTAACTCAGTGGTGACAGAATAAGAGCATGTTCACGTTAAAGCAGCTAAATTTTCTGGCTTCCCTAGGTCACAGACTGGAACATCTAAGCTGGAAGTCCAGTCTGAGAACCGTGAGTCTATGAAATCTATGGGGAAAAGTAAGGAGATGAGAAGTGGTCCTAACACTAGCATCTGTTGCTCAAAACTGAAAAAAATCTGGAACATAGCTGTCCTGGTTTCAGCTGAGTTAGAGTTACTTTTCTTCCTAGTAGCTGGCATAGTGCTGTGTTTTGGATTTAGCATGAGAAGAATGCTGATAACACACTGATGTTTTAGTTGTTGCTAAGTAATGCTTAGACTAGTCAAGGACTTTCTTTTTCAGCTTCCCATGCTCTGCCAGGTGCACAAGAAGTTGGGAGGGGGCACAGCCCAAGATAGTTGATCCAAATCGACCAAAGGGCTATTCCATACCATATGATGTCATGCTCAGTATATAAACCGAGGGGAGTTAGCCGGGGGGCAGCAATCGCTGCTCGGGGACTGGCTGGGTGTCAGTCGGCGGGTGGTGAGCTGTTGCATCACTTGTTTTCTTTTCCCTGGGTTTTGTTTGTCTCTCTCGTTCTCCTTTTCATTACAATTATTATTATTATTATTATCATTATTATTATTACTATTATTATTATTTTATTTCAATTATTAAACTGTTCTTATCTCAACCCGTGGGTTTTCTTACTCTTGCCCTTCTGATTCTCTCCCCCATCCCACCGGGGAGGGGGAGGGTGAGCGAGCGGCTGCGTGGTGCTTAGTTGCCGAGTGGGGCTAAACCACGACAATAGCTGAGGAAAATAGCTCAGTCCCATTTTGCATTATGGCAGGTCTTCAGGGAATAAAAAACCTGAAGGATTATTCTGGCTAACTAAGTTAAGAAGGAGACTCAAATAGATGATACTAGAAGCAATTTGAGATGAGGACGTCTTATGAAGTAATTCACTATAGCTCAATTCAAATTTTAAATTCAGTCTAAAGTTATGGATTTTTTGGCCCTCCCTACTGTACTGTATGAATTCTGGTGTCCACAATGGCTGCATGCTGTGCTAATATTGAGACTGTACATGAAACATTAGAATTTTGAGTTCTATTTCTTACTTAATGGATAAATTCTCTCAGACCTCTCAAGCAGCATCTTGTAGGGGGTTCATTTTGCCAGACTGGAGTCTAAATTTTATTGTTACTGTTGAGATTTGCAATAATTTTGCTTTATACTTGCATGGCAATGAGGTTTATGGATCCACAGAAATAACAGACAACAATTTGAGAAAGTTTACAGCTCGAGTTAGATGTAAGTCCCAATTTGGATCTAAATTCACATGTTCCTCAAAATGAGAGATGCTACTGTTCTTGTGACATGGATGTTAGCTAGGTTTCACTGTCCCCTTTAGGCCTTCCTAACTTCCATAATGTCTAAGTGTTGCAATACAAAAATATTTTCAAACTTTGTCACGTAGGAATTTGCACTAAGGAAAAGAAGGCTTTTACAGTAACTTGTCACCAAGGGTTCCTCTGTCATCCTGTGAATTTTAAAGAAAAAAAATTCCCTGGAGAACCTGTGAAAGTAAAACTAATAGAAAAAAATGTATTGGAAATTCCCTTACATGATGTTATTTTAAAGACTGACAAGTCCTATATTTGGTATGGCAGAATCTTCACTGGAAAACCCTAGAAATGAATGAACAACCCTACCCACAACTTTTCCCACTCTTCTGCTTTGTGGAGGTGCTGGAGAAGAATAGCTCCATCAGCACACAGAACTAAAAGTCAGGGTGTCAGATTCTGCACATGGTTTTATCACACATAGTTGTGTAACACCTGCTACAAATTAAAAATTCTTGTGGGTTTTCTTGCCTGTAAAGAGGAGACTATATCATCTTACTTGTAAAGAGTGATATGATTCACCACAATTAGATTCAAATTACAGAGTCAATGGCACTGTAAAGGAATAATGCCCTACTATTCCTTTTAATAAGTATGAATAGAAAAAATTACATTGGGATCACATCACTAAAGGACGATCTGGTGTTTATTACGTGTAACTGTTAGCCTTGCAATGTGTGAGGGATGCATGTGAATATCAACACATCTGTAAAAGTTCAGCAGGTTGGATCATTCTTCCTTGTCAACATTTTTGAACAAGATTTTTATTGAATGCAATCTGCTCTGTTTGGAAGGTAAAAGCTGACCGCTGCTGGGAAATAAATTCAAGATGAAAATCTTTTTCGTCACCTCTGCCAGGAAGAGAGATGGAGCTTCTTCTGGGCAAAACTTCCTGAAGAGCACTGCAGGTATTATTCAGTGGTGTTCTGCCTCTGTCCTCTTCAGGAAGTGCCTGAAGGAGCTATTCCACCAACATGAGAGAGACTCCAAACTTTAAAATTCTGTCTCCTTCACCAGATCACTGTTTCAGCCTGAATAACCGCTGTCTGTATCCTTGTTAAGTTGAAAGGAATTTTTTTTACCTGAGGGCGTACAGAGCAAAAGGAAGGAAGTGTTGATTTAACACATTTTCTCCTGCATGGCCTTTGACAAAAGTTCTGCATATTTAGAGGGTACCAGGACATGCAACACTTCCTAATTTGTATTCTCAAGTAGAAAAGTACTATTATTAGAATGCTATAATTAGCATATAAATAGAATTATCACAGTTGTAGCCCTTTATCATTAACCAGGACACCATTTCTTTTGTGATGACTTTAAAGGAAAGGACACTGTAGATCTTTCCCAGAAGGTTCCTCACTTAGGGCAGGGCTTCTAGACAGTAAGATCCATCTTGGCTCTTCTCTCTCTTAAATCCAGCCTCTTCCTACTGTTATTTAAGCGTTGTATGCAACTAGGCAAAGGGAAGATCTTTGTTCACTGACCCTGTTCATGGATTTTTTTTCCTCACAGTTTCTCAAAGAGTTGTTCAGGAAAAAAAATAGAACTTTCTTAGAAATGCCTAAGAGAATTGTAGAAATAAATTCTTACCAGTACTTTTATACTGTAACATAAAATCGGTAACTTCATAAATTGCAACATCAGTAGTTATTCAAAACTAGGTTCACCAGAATTCTTTTCCCCCATAAAAACACTGCAATCAAAAAGCATTTTCAGTGCTTCCTCTCTACCTCTCTAGCATCTTCCTTCCTTAGCTTAAAATGTTATTGTTCCCTTTAAGCACAGCCCCTAACTTCTTCATTTTCAGGTCTGTAAAATGCACATAAAAGCAGTTGCTTACATGGTAAAATGTCCTGAGACCAGTGGATAAAAGACTACTACGGACCCACTATTACTGTGAACTTTACTGCCTGGCTTATTGCATCCTCCCTTGTTCAACCCATGAACATTCCTTGCAAAAGTTTTAACTAACATTTAAAATACACTTAATGGCTTTGTTAACAGACATATTCCATCTGACAGGATTTAGCCTGGTTGAGTTTACCTACTGGCTGATGCACTTAAACCTCCTGTTCTGAGCACAGTCTGTGTGACTACAATGCCTCATTGTTTGGCTCTTTATAGGTGATAATGAAATTGGCATTCAGTTCCTACTCCTGAATGGTTTCCATGAGACTTTGAAAATGTTGTTTGCTACTCCTGGTATTATATAACCGTCTTAGTTTCAGCATGCATAAAGGCATGTTCTTGTCAAATACCTTATCTCCAGGATTGTATTAATAACTAAACATGAGTCAAGCTGGGCATCAGACATGTTTGTACATGATATACAGTTAGGACTTATTCTAAAAACCAAAGTTAAATCTGTTAGCTTAATGCATTGTCAACGCATTACCTTATGACTTGGGCAGCCCTTCATTTACTATGCAAGTGGCCCTGATGCACTTCTATCTATACACAACCTAACATTACACTGGAAACTGAAGAGAGGATCACAAGCAGTGTGCACTGCCTGATAGAAATCTTGCCCTGTCCAGCTAAGCTTTAAATTGAGGTTTTAAAACTGCCTTTTCAGTGCTTAATATGCCAGGCTGCAAAGCACTGAGCTTTCTGACCCCAGTCCAGCAAAATACTGAATCACATGCTTAACCTTAAGGACAGAAGCAGTCCCATAGATTTCAGTGGAATTAAGTAAGTAGTTTAATGCCTACCTCTATCAGTAGCAGTGTTCAGCACTTTACAAATTCAGTCACCAAAGGAAGCTCATAAGCACTGAGCAAGGGATACAACGACCTTGAGTGTGTATCTACCATAAGAATAACAACAGGTAACTACAACATAGTATTCTTTATGTGAGATGCGAGTGGTTTGAAAATAACAGATAATGGTTTTTAAATGCAGCTTAATCAGAACTTGAATATTCTATTAGGGAAAAAGAAAGGAGTCTTGTCCAAGTAAGCCAAAATAAGAGAAACAAATGTTCTGACAAACAACTTAAAATATAGATGCATACTTCACTGCAAAATATCAGAGATGATCACAAATTTATGCTGCCCCTGTCAACAGACAGAAGCTCTGTGTGTGGTCCCAGTGCACTGAACTGCAACTATTGCAATATTCTAGACAATCACATCGATATTTTATTGCTCTTTTTAGTTACATTTATAAGCTGGAAGTATCAAGAAATGCAAAGCAGCTCCTATGAACATATTCACCCACACAAAAATCTTTGACAGATATTTCTACAGGTGATGAAATAAATTAAACCTTCAGCAACTTATTTTAATCTATTACGTTTGATACAGTATCTTACCAGGAAAAAGGGATATAATGAGGCTCTTCTAATAAGAAATATCTGGAACCATGAACAGTTTGTCTATCATCAGGCCTTCTCAAAAGGACCCTATTCTTCCATAGTCTATAGTTTCTTCTTTTATTTTAATATGAAATTATTAAATGAATCCCATGTATAAACTACATGCCCTTTGGTGCTTAAAACAGGATTTTAAGCCTTTAGGACCAATAGTGCATCTCAGAATATCCCAGACAGACATCTACCTCATGTTCAAAGTGCCTGAAAACACTAGCACATCCCTTCTTGGCTCAAAATGTACCTACATGACTGTAGTCTTCTGTCACTGGCATTCCTGAAATATTCTGGCCTGGGCAAGAGATGTTTCTCCCACCTGAGATCTCCAGAAAACCAGTGATTAGACGACCTGGCACCTAAATCCAATAGTTGAACTAAAGGCACGTTGGATGACAGGATTAGGTTCCTTGCAGATACACAGTCATGGTGGTGACTGACAGCATGTTATTAACTAGCTGGATGAGAAAGCATTCACATGGGATGTGGAAGATTTGGGATCAAATCACTCGTTTCTGAATTCAGTCTCAAACCCGTGTCTGGATCAAGGACTCCTACCTTTCAGGCATGCTTTCAGGAATCACTCAGGCCAAGTCTTTTTTAGCCTCCTCTGCTAAAGCTCTTCTAATCTGTAAAGTAAAATAATTAGATTTTAGTCAGGATGGGGAGCAGAACTTGGGTCACTTCTCTTGCAGACAAGTCTCTAAATGGGCTGAGGAGTCATTCCCTATTGACACTCAATGAACATTTCAAGTATCAAATAAAATGGACACCTTCAACAGCACACACTGGTGTGTGTTGTGTGTTGGGCGGCAGGTCCTCAACTGCTGCATGCCATGCCAAGTCATGGGACACCCCTGAGGGGCTGCAGCGCATGGGCAACCCACACTTGGCCATAGACAGCCCTGAGGGGCTCCAGTGCACAAGCAACCTACACAAGGGCAGTGGTACTAATGAAAAGAGCAGCAGCGGCAGACCAGTAAGAAGCTCAGAGCTGCAGACCAAAAATCTGCACACACAATGCCAGCCTCCTGCACCACTCCGCGCCTCACTGGAGGAATTTGTACAGACCAAGTGTAACCCTCAATGAAAATGAGAGAAGCTGAGACTAGGAAGTGGGGAGGACAGGTGCCTGGCTGAAGTTGAGCCTGGGGAAGGGGGAGGAAAGGTGTTTCTTTGTTTAACTGTTTATGTTCTTTTCTTCTTAATAAACAAAACATTGATCAGAAGTTTCTGTTAATGGGCAATAAATTAAGTACAAATTCCCCAAGTCTGTTTTGCCCATAGTGCCCACCTGAGCAAAAACCCCAATTCGTCCACAATTGTAGGTCCACTCCCAACCTATCTCCATGAAGCACCATTTCATGAAAGGTGACCACCAAATTAACCATCATTAACAGAGAAGCACTGGTGCACTTATTCCTGTCCATGTTTGTGAGTCAAGAAGTATTAGACTCAACACACCCCCATAAGAGAGATGTAGAAGACATGTAGGCCACTGTGGTGTTCTACTCAGGGGTTTCACACCATTGCCAACAGGAAGATAAATTGATATGCTTCCAGAAACATCTGTAAAGCAGGCAGGGACACAATATCTGAACTGGTCTATCTCACGGATTCATGCATCTGTATCCCACCTTCTCTTCCAGAAAACACCTGGATAATATTGAGAGACTTTAGCTTTTCTTGGCCTATAAAACTAATCAGTCTTCTGGATGAGATTCTCTAATTATGACTTTCTCAGCCAATTTTAGCCTTTATTGGGCCCTTTATTTACTCTATAAAACAGGGGTCAATTATGTTTATTAGTTTGGTACTGACAATCATGGCCTGGTTTGTTTTATACTGCAGTCAGTATATTTTTTTAAAAACTTAGCATATCAAAATAAAAAATTAATTCAGACAAATAGCTTTTTTACATTGATAGGAAAGCTTGAAGTCATTGAGGCCAAACAGCATCCACCCCTGAGGTTTTGGCTCCAGAACGTGACTAACTGCTTTTATGCAAATAAACAGACATCTATCTGTTCTTGCATCTATACCTCAATAAAATCTGTAAGCAGCACAGCTTAAAAACTCCTGTGAAATACAGCATGAAGTTGTGAAAAGCAACATGCTATTCCACTTCTTGCAGTAATTTCAACTGCAGACTTTAGAAGCCCAGCTGTATTATAATAAACAAACCAGCTGAAATCTGCAATACCAAAACCCTACAAGTCTGATCTGACTGTGCAGACAGTAGGCAGGCATGCAGCTCGTCTTAACGCATATTAAGAATTCTTGGCATCCTAATGCAAACAATCTGCAATGAAAAAATATCAGTATGAGCAATCCTCCAAGTCCTGCTTGAGATTCCCTTTGCCCCATGATCAGTCTTCCCTGCTTCTTGTGCTGAAATGCATACAGTTATTTATGTAGGTCGGAGACAAGGAAGAAACCAAAACTCTCTCTCACTGAGAATATTTTCAAGCAGTCTTTCAGAAGTTTAATGAAAACACTGTACCAGCTTTCTTTGAACAACAATACTCATTATGTGCATCTGCAGCTACACACAGGCTTTTGTATATCTTCGATGACTTCTAAGGAACAATCGTATCAAACTTCATTGGTAGTTACATGATCAGTATTAGAATATGAGAAAATTTCATTTTAATGAATGATATGGCCAGGCAGTCAAAACTGCCCTAGCTTGAATTTGCTAAGAGTAAACAGAGAGAATAACAATCCTCAGAAAAAAATGTTCTTTTATATAGAAATTCTGTTTCATCTAGGGGGTGATTTTAGCAATGTACCTTCTCCTTAAAAATCCACAGCTCTGGCTCTGGGAACTGTCATAATGCCAGAAATGCTTTTACATTTAAAGTTTAATTATGGACGTTATTTCTATCTTTTTATGCCAGACAAAACTTTTGGTAGTCAGTGGGAGTTCTGTACATCTAAAGTCACCTCTCCGAAGGATCACACAACCAATTAAAGATATACTACCAAGTAGCTTTGAAATGGCATTTAAAACATTTATATAATTGGAACTGCAAAGAAAATTTTAGCTATTTAAAATACAGTTTCTATAAATGGCAGTATGTTTCAAAAAATGGTGTTAGCATCCTCAGTGTTGAAAATTATAGCCTATCTCTTTATGGCAATAATTAGTTGGCAATTCCAGTTCACTCAAAATAGGATTTTTGCTAGCTATGTAGCAAACGCTGCACTGAAGGCTCTGTTTCAGAAGTCAATAACCCAGTTTGTTTGATCACATCCATTTAACTGACAATTAAGCTACCACCCTACCAAGACTCCTCTTTCCTTTTCTTCTCTTCAAATTCACTTAAAGCAATTTATCAAGTTATAAAACCAGTATAATTTTATTTCTTAACTTTTTTATTCTCTGATTTTACGTGACTAATCCAGCTAGCCCTGCTTCCCACAGGCAGGTGGATCAGATGACCTGTTGTGGCCTCGTCCAAATGAAATCATTCTATGATTCAATAATTTTGTCTTCCCTTGATGAAATTTGGATCAAAGACAAGATTCACTGAAATACTCTGCATCTGTTCACAGTACATTTGTGTACAATTTATCATTATATCATAAAACATAGTAGACATTCTGTTTTGAAAACTAAACACTCAGTTATTGTTGCAGTAAATGCAGATGGCAAGTGTTGTTGCAGATAGCACTGGGAGTACTCTTCTGTTGATTTTGCTTGTACGTAACACTTTTTACCGTTAATTAAATCATGTTCTGTATTAAGTATTTGTTTTTTCCATGGCAATTCCTGAAAACATCATATTTACATATTTTATATATATAGCCTATAAATAAATATAGAACCTTTTAAATAGTCTCATATGTCTGAAACTGACTCTTTCCTAGCAGTTGTTTGGGGATAGAACTTCTCTGAAGAAGAATATAACAAACATTCCTATCTTGTAGCTTTCTGACATCAGTTTTCCTCTGACATCAAATCATGAGGATTTAAAATGCATAACACATTTATACAGCTACAGTGAAATAAACTTGGCAACTTTTAATGATGTTTGGTTTTTTTATCTTGACTGATACATTTTTCTTGCCACTTCTTCAAAACTCTATCCAGTGAATTATAACCTATTTCTTCTACAATAGGCAAGTCACCATCGTCATGAAGAATATTTAAAGTGAAGAAGAGAAAATGACATAATATTGCAGGAATATTTTCATGTTGACAATAGAGTAGATTTGGCTCAACCACAGAACGCTGACTTGACTGCTTAAAGATGCTGCATAAATAAAACACTTCCCTAAGAAACACTTAAGGTTGCAACACCCAGAAAGCCCCAGAATTCCCAGGATATGTATTGCTAACGCCACACAATGACTAAGCTTTCTAAAAACGGTCTCAAAAGAATGAAGGTCAAAAGGAACAGAAAGAAGACACAAATATACTATGTGGTTTGCCTCTCCTCATCAATCAGTATAGCTATACAGGTCCTTGGCGGATACATGCCCTCTCCCTTACATCTCATCGTATTGGGACAAGTTATAGCTGCATCACTTTCTCACAGCCTTCCAATATCCTGTCCGATTTGTAATCCCTGCACTGTGTGACCTCTCAGGAATCTCCATTCTACTCACCAAACGTACTCACTCTTGCCCCCTCTTCTGCATTTTTCCTTGTTCTTCTGCCAGGAAACCAATGCTTTTCCATGACCCAGCAGCTGGATTTAGAGGGAGATCAGTTCAAATCTAGTACTGTTTATAAGGACAAATAATGATCTTTATACATTGAAAAACAACCTCCTGTAGCCTTTTAACCTTCTCCCCCAAAATTCTAAATTGCATTTCTCCTCAGCGAGGCCAACTTAACAAAACATGACCAGGTCATGTCAATCATATTACAAGCCAAGAACACAACAAGAATTTTGAAAAAAATAGAACTGCAATGACATATTCAGAATGCTTAAATGTTTATCTTAATCTGGTTACTGACCAAATTTCCCAGGGAATTCTAGGACTGAAGTGACATGAGGTGTACAAAGTCATTGGATGTTTGCTTTCTTTCTGATGACATTGGGGATTGTCTGAAAATTCCTGGCATTCTTTGCACTGAGAATTTCTCAAAGAAAGAACTGAAAGCAGTCATGGGAGGAAGACTAGGCCTGAGGTTAAAGCAGTGTAATATGTCTAAGGAGAAACAGGATCACTTTTGCAATTTAGCAGATATATAAGAATGTCATTTTTATGGATCATCTACATTTCCAATCTGTAGACTGAGGAAAACGATAGATCATCGACATCACTTCAGGTTTTGGCTCCTGTGACTATTTTGTATCACAGTTATTTCAAGTACAAAGAGTTTACAATCTCAGTTGAGACCTCCAGGACCTAGTGAAATACACACACACACATGCAAAACACACACAAGAAAAAGGTACTATTAACTGTCCAAGTAAAAATTAAATTATTGTACTGTGGTTATCATCTAATGAATTAAATTACTAAAATAAACTTCTTTTGGGATGGAAATTTTGCATGCTTACTTCAGGATGATTAAATTATTACTTTCTGAGAGATTCTGATGTCTGCAAAACTTCATTCGAATAAGGCCCATCTAACCTCTGAAAAATATTAATTCTCTGATGCTGAAGAGAGGATTGCAATAATACAACAGATCCTTTGCTGAGGATTCAGTCTGCACTGGGCACGCTCAGTCCTCACAGAGCATTCACCTTTTAGCTGAATTACTGCACAGACCAGTATACTCTACTTCAAGTTTTAATTAATTTGCTATATTTCCCATATTTGCAGTCAGTTACCACTGTGGGGTGAGGACAAGCAAACCAAAGCAACTAAATTTTCATAATACACTACTCAAATCCTGCCAATCCTAAAGCCAATGAGACTTTATATCCCTTCTTTCTCCTAGGTTTAAACCTATCTTCCTGTTTTGTAACAATCCTCTCTAGGACAAGATGGAGTGTGCCATATTTCAGGAATGCCAAGATTTCTCTTTCAGCAGGATTTTGTGGGTGCAGGGGTGGAGATGGTGATATAGTGTCAAAATTCAAATTTATAACAGATTTGTGGTACAACTTCAGTTGCTGAGCGATTACTGCCATTCCTTAGTAACCCACTTTCCTGTTCATGCTATGCCATTAACATTCTGGAATATTAATTAGTGGCTTTGAGGTCATCTCCAGCACCTCAGCTATGTAAGGATTCCTCAAAATTTGGAAAGAAGAAACATGAACCTTGTAAGATCCTAGGACCAGCTGCAGAAATAGATTTGTTTTGATGCAACCACATCTGCAAAAAAAAGGTATTATATTATTTGCACTCAAAATGTCTAAATTTCAGCAAAATGTATATTTATCCCTCAGGGGAAGGGAGTTAGAGAGGTGTTCTCTCTTGTAAATAGACCATAATGTTCTCTGCTTCACCATGTGATCTTCAGGACAAGTATCAGATGAAGCAAGCATAGAAAAGCACAAACTCAAAT
>VYZW01029389.1:2374-14799 GCA_013401315.1 Balaeniceps rex | reverse complement strand
AAAAAAAAAAAAAAAAATCACTAAAACAAATGGAAGGCTGCAACTGTGTTATCTTTAAGATGAGACATTGTGCATAACTAGCTCGAGTGGCTGGAGTAATTATGTCCCAACATTCAACTACACATTTCCTGCAGCACTTCCTTCTATCAGTCAATGGAATTTGGCAGAGATCAAAATCAGGTCACCTTCAGCTATGTGAAGCCTGGCCAGCTTGAGCAAGGACTGACAAATTAACTCAAAGAAGTCACATATGTCTCTCCCTAATCAGAAAAGCAAACATCCTTTTCACTATCATAATTTCTTCACAGACCGAGAGTACAATGATTCAGTAAATGACACATCAGGTAGAATGAAACTTTGGAATATGTGTCAGCATGCTGGGGAGAATGGAGACTGTGGGAACACCTGGACACATATGCTGTGACAGCACCTTCCCTTCAGTACTTCATCCTTATCGTCTTCACTAATGTCAGCATATACAAGCAATACCTTTATGGGGAGCTGTATTTGGCCAGCACTCCATAATACAGAGATGCCTGAAAATATACCTACATCACAATATGGCAAAATACCATCTTGGAGAAAGAGAATGGACTTCATTCTCTGGGTCATTTAATCTTTGATACCTCCCCCAAACTCACAACTGCATTTTGATTTAAGATAGTTCTGAGCTATGCCAAGCATTACTAAGAGTTGGTGAGCTGGCAAGAAATATAAAAGAGGATCCAGCTGTAACCCTACAAAAAACACTCTGACTGTATCTTTCGATTGTAGAGGTTAATCCTTATGTCTGTGTTCCTCCCCCCAACTATTGCAAGTTATTGTATCCTCCTTGTAGCCTAGGAGCAGAATGAACAACCTTTAGACTAAACAGATTTTCATCAGACTACCCAAAAATATGAGCAAGTCTTGCTCGAAATTCTTTTGAGTGTTTCATTATCCCAATTACCCAAAATTAAGACCCTGTAACTAGACTTTATTTATGGCAGGTATTGTCACTATCTGGAGATTTGCATATTGCACAATGAAAGGGATACAATCCAATCATGGAGCAAGCATGATCCAACACTGCTGTTTAAGGCATCTTATCTGAAGTACGAAAGAATTGTGCTGTAATCCTTTGGCATGGAAATCAGTCATCCCAGAGTCCCTATCTCCTCCCATGTCTTTAAGCAGCTGTTCCTACACCCTCTCCTATGGTCACTCATTTCATGGGGCAGGAAAGATGGATTTAGAGCAAATAGTTCTTTTCCACAGGGTAACACTGAAAGGATAAGTAACTGGTAGTTTACAACGAGGACAAAAAAGAGTAAATGTGACAATTTTATGCAAGATACACTTTTACACAAGATTAATAAGCATAGCATGATATTAAATGACTCTCACATATAACTTATGTATCCCACAACACTGCAGCTTGCAACATCATGTAAGGCTCTATATACAGAAATGGTGTGCTTGGGGTCATTTCAGTAAAAGAGAAATACAAACCAATATTGAGTATTATAAAAACCATCACCTTTTTCATGGATTCCCTAAAATATGTGAAATTATGTGTAATTCCACTGGTTTCTGGCAGCTAACACAAAGGAATGACCTTAGAGATGAAACGCTGCAAAATTGATGACCTTTCCAGATATCTTTACTGTTGCCTACATATCTGAGCAAATAAAGACACAGAAATAATAAGATCAGAGAATAAAAGAGATGGTAAATGTAAATAGTTATTCATATCCAGATTCCCCCACTCAGCTGCTTACACAGAATAGGAAACAATGGCAGCATCTCAGATACCAGGCAGTTTTGGAGAGGGTTTAAAAGGTGACTGGATATTTAACTTAGTCTCTCATTTTTTGGATTGTGGTAATATCCGAATAGATACAATGTACAAATTCTGCAAATTTCAGCATCAGAAAGCATTACCAGCTAGAGCTTTTGTCAGTGACCTAATGATGTTATCTTCCCCCCTTTTTCCTGATAATGAAGTAGAAAAGAAATCACATTATATCTGACCACATGATGTAGATTGTTTCAGATACCAAACTGCATTTGAACTGAAATAGAGTCAAAACAATTTGTGTTTATTTCAACAGGGCAATTGATGCTCCTTTTACCAAGCCAGGTCAACATTTCCTTGAAGTTTTTAAACAATAAGAAGTTTTGCGCTTTGGTGCATGAATTTAAAAGGAGCGCCAAGGTTTCATCCCATTCATACTACACACTGGTTTATTCCTATTTTCAGGCATCTGGGTCCCTCCATCACACAAAACGTGGCATGATAAGAACCAACAGCAATTTAAATAAACTGTGGGGATGGGACAAATTTGTGCTGGTGAATTTGTTTCTTTCATGAGCTGAGGTCTAACAAAGAAGTATATTAGAAATGAGTCACTATAGAAGTGAGCAGTTCAGCTTCTGTGTGTGATTCATTCCAAAAGAAGCTGGATGCCTGTATATGCCAAGGCCTCCTTTGAGCAAATAATGTATTTTGTGATTTATATTGTTTCTCTATGTAAGTATTGGGCAATAGTTTAATCTCAAACAGATCAGTTTTCCAGACTTTAATTTATTAATAAAACATTAATAGGCAAAATCATGCAATTCAGAAAGCTGTCCACCACAGCACTTAACTTGAAACAGGAATGTAAGATTATCAAGTACTCACATGATTTGAGCAATACTGCTTCTTTTAAAGTGCATGTGAGTTATGGCTGTTGGAAGCATCTGTTTACTCAAATACAGTATTTGGTAACCTTAGCAATAGCTTGCTTATTTATTTAATGCCCCACAGGTCAACCCCTCAAGCTTGTCAAACTGAGGGCAGTTTCTTAAACAGTAGTAGAGTCCAATAAAGAAAAACTGATCTATATTATTGAGTCTTGAATGGTGCTATGCATGTTCGATAATAAAGAACTTCAGTTTCTAAAATTCTGTTAATCTGGGAGATTTCAGCAGCACTTAACTAAAAAACAAAACAAAACAAAAAGCCCTTGGAAACAAAATTAATTAGCCTGGTTGCCTAACTGATTGATCTAGGAAATTCTTGCCAAACATTCATGTCTTACTGTCTCTTCCAAATTCTAAGAGTTTTTAATCTTTTTTAAATTATGCTATAAAGTGACAAAGCACAGCATTATGCTGGATACCTCATCAACAGAAGTGTGTTTTAGGAACCACTAAATTTAAAACCGTTGCATGGCACTTTGCCCTTGACCTATATCACTCAGAAAGCCAAGCATGCACACATGACTGAGAGGCCTGGCAGTAAAAGAAACACTGTGTAACATCTCGAAGAAGGCTGTCACGATGCATGATTGATAAAAGCAGGACACCTGAAACTTCCTTTTCTTTTGAGACACTTCCTGAAGTGCTTGCACACTGGTAATTCCTGAAGTTTTGGTATCTTTCATCCACACGCTGTGAGAAATAAAAATAACAGTTTATTGATTTGGCCTGCTTTCCTGATCAGGGAATTGTTCTCCCCTTCCCTGCAGTTATTATCTGACTCCTGCTTTCTTTTAGGGCTTTGAAATTTTCTTCTCTTTATAATAACAGATTCAGAACCTCTTACGGTTTGAAAAACAGCAGTGCAAATGAAGCATTTCTATTTTATTTAAAACAAACTCTGACATCAGTTAATGACAGCTTGCAGAAAGGCTGTCATCTGCAGGGGCACCCTGGGGCAGCAGCATCTGATGGCAGCAGCACTGTTGGTCTGCCGCGAGCTCCAGGGTCTGGCGAGCAGAGGGGCAGTGCAGGCTGGCACGGGGAGGGGACAGGATAGGAAAGAGCAGGGACAAGGGCTCTGGTGAATGGGGTGAGCGTGAGGTGCTCCAGCCCCTCCTGCCCAAACTGCACATCTCCCCTGACAGCTGACATGGTTCGTCCATTCAGGACTTCTGAGGCAACAGGAGCGGAAACAGTACGGGCTGGATGGCTGACTTAGCATGCAGACAGCAGAACAAGCTGGGTATTTGTCTCTACCATGACAGGAAAAGCCAGGTCACTAACACTGCCACATTCCTCACAGACCTGTACCCCCTGCATAAGGCCTAGAAGAGCACCTCTCAGCTCTCCTCACAGGCTCCAGCCAGTGGAGGCTGCTATACAGGAGACCAACCAGGGAGGTAAGACCTGTGCAGAGGTGTGGCTTCCAACTCCAGCTTCTCCTACTGCAGTAGTTCCTCCACTACACCCTGCTCTGGCAGCCATGAGAGACAGGAGGTGTTTCTTTCACTCCCCTTCCCTACAAGGCCCAGGAGAAGCCCAGCTGAACCATGCTGCCTGAGGGCTCATAGAAAGGCAGAGCCAGAAAACTGAAAGCTCTCCCATTTATCAAGGTTTCTTTTTTAAGACCCTTTTATCATACTTACAACTGCATTTCTGCTAAGAACCTACTCAAATTTGGCTGAAATAAAAATCCATATTTCACATTTCCTGAGTGGGAATGCATAGCTCAGCAGACACACTCCCAGGTACAGTGCTCTGGACATCTTCATCCCTTGTGGGACCTAGCATTGCAAAGGTGGACAGTCACTGAATGCCATCTGAATGCAAACTGGCAAGAAAGGTCAAAATTAAAATTGTGTGAGAAACCCAGGGCAAGAATTTGGAAGTGAGATTAAACTGAGCTGGGTGGTTCAGAGGGAGGTGATACATGACCAGAACAAATCAGATAGTAGGGACCAGGCAAGGGCTGGGACCAGAACAGAGACTTGAGTTTGCATGAAAGATCTACGACAAGACAACGATGAGAATGAGACCGAAATGAAGAAACTGGAAAGCAGAGACTGGGACTGGACAAGGAGCCAGAGTAGGGGAGAGACAGGACTGTAACAAAGAAAGGCAGAAGGAGATGAGCAGCAGAGTTAAAGCTAGCAAAAACTAGACAGAAAAGCAAACATCTTCCCAAGGATGCTCCTGTACATGATGCAGACTGGAACCCTGGCCTCTGAATATGGCTCTTTCTCTGATTTCTGAACATACTCATCAGCTAGAAGCCTGTAAACAGTGTAGGTCAAGATGATAGCATGTGACATTTCTGTATTTCCACTCTGCTTTACAAAGAACCTACTTTCACCCATCCCTGTCAGATGAGGACTATGTCCATCTGTAGGAGAAATGAAAGCACATGCCACGTTCTCAAACACTGTGCCCAAAATGAGTGGAAACTTCTGATCTTAATGCTTCTACATTTCAATTTCCTTTCTCTAATAATACCCTCCTCCCCTCTTACCGAGACATTGTGAAAAACAAAGAGGCATTCCAGGACTACAGTTGTGGACATCAGAAGAAATCCACTCTGAAAACAACCACTCAGTATATAGAACAGGATTTCAATAGTGTACACTAAAATAACATGGGACCATCCATTCAAATGCAAAGTAAGAGCAAAATTAAAAATATTCTTCTTGTTAAATGAAGGCCACTTAGGTTTTACTGTGAAAGAGACACAAAGCTTCTGGAGAAAACAGCCTGTTTCCATATGATTAAAAATAACGTGCATATGCCCACGCATATGGAGACTGAAGCTTAATTCTAGCACTCCCTAACTTTCACTAGTGTCATACTGCTCCTTTAACATCAGATATCCTGCAAATGTGTATGTGTTTAGACTTAGATGGATGAGTGACTGTGAGAGTCCATAATGAACAACACAAAGCTGAAACGTTAATCTTTCAAGGCATTGTGAATAGCAATTTATATTACCTTTGCATTTTCCAGAAAAAAAAAACACTTATAAACAAAAAGACCAAATGCTTGGAAGCGTCAAGAAAATACACAATGCTGAAAAGGTTATGCTTCTAAGCAGATACAACAGTTTATAATACTTGCAGGAACCAAGTGACCTCTATTTACTGGAAAATAAGTAACCTTTAACCACAGGCGCTTATGCTGGACATTCAAACAATCTGCTGTCTTAGCACATCATCACAATCTGCAGAGAGTTAGGAAAAAGTAATCTTGAAGACAAGTATTTGTTTACCAAAGAAAAATATTAATAATAATATAATAATTAATGAATAACAGAAATACCTATAAGCCAGGAGTTATTTTTAGCTGAAAACAATTCATTCTAAGGAAGCACAACCAGATGTGCGTCAAGATTAATAAATGGAATGGGGTTTTATGTGCACCATAATGTGAAGCAAGGATTGTAGTCTGATGTGATAACAAGGGAAGAACAAATGACTATGGTTTAGAGGTACCAGTAAATCCAGGACAGTTTCCTGTACATGAAACTTCAAAATATTCTAAGGTCATTAACTTTGAAAAGACAAAGTGAGTATTTCAGCATTTTCAGTAGATTAAAAAATAACATCTATTAAAGAAATTCTTGCACCTGGTATAAACGTCACTCTTACAATGCATTTTTGATTAAGAATGTTCTATGGAAGCTGTTCAGCCAGAACAGTATATGTAGTGTTCTAGATATATCTGTATAGTGTCTTACAACATTGATATAATATATAGCATTGTTTTTACATTGATCTGCGTTTTTTATTCATAGCACTTTTGTTTAAACACTTCAGGTCAAAAATGTCACATTCAAACAGAAAGCTTTTGACTACATTGGAGTTAAATGTGTACTCCATAATTCTTGTAACAAAAGTGTGGTATGAACTTTTGTTACTGGGATAGTCCTTTGAGGACTGTTATAACCATTTACAGATGAAGGAGTTGAGGCACGCTCCTGCAAGTCACCCAGGGAAGGAGGGATGGAGGTAGTTCCACATTCTGCACTCTCATTTCTAAACAGCCCCATTAGAGAGAAACAGAATTAATTGAGCTCTTAATCTTTGTAAAACAGTTGCTGTAAGGGCCTGGTTAAGGGCTGGGCTGTCCCAAAGCTGCCACTCCAGCTGTGCCACAGCCATGCCCCAGCCTGGCAGCACGTAGCTCACTGATGTAGATCTCACCCCACCCTTAGGCTAATGTCCTGTCCCCGCCTAGGCCCATCCCTGTCCCCAAGGGAAGTGCCCAATGCCTGGCGCTGCCCCCACTGTCCCACTCCTGGCTGGGACAGTGGGACAGCAGTGGGACGGCTCTGGCTGCCAGGCCCTGCTGCCCCCATAGGGATGCATTGTGGCTCCCAACTCCCCAGCCCATGGGGAGCAGCACCNGGTGGGGGGGTGGGCATTGTGAAGGTGTATTCATGTATTCTTCATAATACCAAATTAATGTGAAATGCCAAGCAAAGCAGGTTTCTTTTCAGTGAAAGTCAATTTTGGTTTTAAACAAAAAGAAATATCCTTTTAAAAATACTGTGTAGAAGTTGCCATTTCAGACCTCAGCCTCCCTTTCTCCTTTATGGCCCTGTTTGTTCCGCTTCCATGACAAAAGCAGCGTAAGAGTCTCTTTCCCCTGTATGAACAGCAACTTGTCATGTGAAACAATAATTACAATCCATCATGGGAGATGCAGTTTCACAGGCAATTCTGACCCAACAGAAAAAATGAGGAGATGAACCCTTAGGACCTTAACAAGAATTGTCCCATCTGATGTAAATGTTGCATTTCTAGATGAATAATGACCAATTGGTGATCACATAATCTGAATTCTGAAATGGCTTTCCAACTCTTTAACGTATTTAAAGACCTTAAAACCCTTTTCTTCGAGTCTTGAAATAATTCAGGCTTAGTATGTAAATCCAGAGCAGGAATAGCTGTTCTGGTTAGCTGGTGTGAAGATGCACCACATCTCCAAGGACAGTGAAAGCTCCAGGAGACAGAACAACAAAAATTTTAAAGAGCAAGTAAAAATAACCAACTGAAGAAAGCAAGAAGTTGCCTACAGCAACCTAAGAGCACCTAAGGACTGCTGCAGCTTTTTCTCCTTCCCACATACAGAAGTTTCACCTAACAAACAAGTACACTGGAAAAGAGTTTTGAAAGTGGAAGTCGCAGAAGAGCAGTTAGTGGTAACCTAATGACTACAAAGAAGGCAGTTTGCAGGGAACAGCTGAATTTCCAGGTTCTTGCAAGTCAGAAATTTGGGTAGGACCTATTGGAGGCTTTTCAGAACTTAAACCTAGGTTACCTGAAATAACCGTGTCTATGTGCTTTCTTCTGAAATCACAGGACTCACTAGCCTTTGGTTCACTCTGAGAGGACTCCTTCATGCTCCAATGACTAAAAGATTTGCACTATTGCGACTGAAAGGTAAAGCAGGGCCTTTGACTTATTACAAAAATGTAGCTGTTTTTCAAATGTTAGGTGACTGTATTTGCACGCTGAAAGGTTCAGAGCAAAACATGTTAAAGACATACTTACTTATTGTTATAGCCAACATACCTACTTGCTGATAATAAATAGAAAGAAAATTGTAAAAATGATACCACCTCAGTTATTGATGATGATGATGGTAGTAGCAGCAATAATAATCCCCTACCCATGTTTTGTGTCTCACTTTTTCCAGATTCCTATGTTTTATTTTTGTGGTTTTGTCAGAGGAGAGGGCTTAGGGGACTTTTTCCCCTTCTGTATCTCAGCCTTAAAAAATAAGGGTGAAAAGAAGAGTGGAAAAGTGCTGAAATTGCTGATGGTTTCTGTGGTGAGATGGTGTTTGCATTTCTAGAAATTCCAACATCACCTTAAAGAACTGCAACTCTTCAGCCAAGCCTTCCCTCAAAAGTGCACCAAAATAGACCATGTATCTTAAAAAATGTAGAGGGATCACAATATGCCTTTCAAAATACTGAAGTAAGTATCCATGAATTAATCTGATAGGGGAGATGTGAGACAAAGGAACCTGATTTCTGCAGATTTTTTTAATGCAAAACAAACAAAACCTTTTTTTTTTTTTTTATTTCAATAAACATCTGCAGGGATGGTTAGAATTTTTTTTTTTGGTGGAAAAAGGGATTATCTAAACCAAAACATTTTTTCAGAAAAAGATACTTTAATTTTCCTATGAAAATAAGTCTTTTTCCCTTAGAAAGACTTCCACCTTTCTTTTTGCCAAACGTTATGAAGAAATTAATTCAAACAAGCTTGACTTGCATTTCAGATTACATACAATAAATACATAGAATTTCCAGATATAGGCAGTGAGGTACCTGCAAACTTCTGGTAATGCAAACTTTTGGCAGATAACGATGGATGATACATCAGCTTCTTTTAGTACCACTAAACTGACTTTGTCAATCTTCAGCACCTTTGTCAATGTCTTTGTACACAATCTTGGAGGATGTGTTGCTTCAGTGGCATTATCACAGCTTGTACAATAACCATGGTTCATCTCTAACTATTCTATGCTACTTCTCTCTATACAAATGCAGCCTCTTTCCATTTATCAACTGCTGCTATTAGAATGCACTGATGACAGCAGTAGTATCCTCTACATTATTATCATCTATATTTTTTTTGTTGCTGAGAGATTACTTACTTTTGTTTATTTTCATTGTCTATGAACAGCAGCTATACAGTATCGAATATTTCCTTGGCTTTTAAGAGCATCTACCTCCTGGAGAACCAGAGTAAATTCTATTTACAGATGGATTTATTTTTAGAGATAGCTATAATAATAATAAGCAATCCCCAACACCTGGTACCATCAATGAAGGAATTTTGGCCCTCTACTACTTACTAATGGATGAAGCATGAGATGAATAAAGTCTTACCAGTTTCTTGCCACTGACTTATTTAATATACTTTTCTTTAATTCCTTGAATTCTACTTAATATTTGTGATACTCCAATATTGTCCTTCAATTACTTGTTGTCTACTTATATTTCTGCTATGCTTAAACTTTAGTCAAATTTTTAACTTGTTTCATATTTTATTTCTTTCTTTTTAATAATAGTACTGCGGCAAACTGATTCCCACTACAGTTAGCAGTTAGAATCTCCATTTGTGTCTTCATAATATATTTGGTCTTAATTTCTCTCTTGAGTTTTTATTGCTTTCTTTTGCTAAGTTTAAAAAAAAAATCTTGACAATGCTCTGTAGAATATATAAAAACACAGGAGCAAACTTTATAAAAGAGGTCTGTCTCTTCAGTCTGTTCTAATTGTACATCCTTTCCACTTCAGATCAAATCTAGGTGAATTACACTTCCAAGAGTTCTTTCACATTCTACATGTCCTATATCATTTTCCAAAGAACCATAAAGCAGTTAAGCCTCTGACAACAGGTTTCACCTACAAATCATGAATCTGCTTCTGAAGACAGCTGTATTGGATTGCAGCAGCCTAAGTGTATTTACTCAGTTTGTAAACTTGTTGTCCTGGGGAGTGACAGGTGTCATCAGTCATCAGAGCAAAGATAAATTTATTTGTGGTGATATAAAGAAAATCTTTCACTTCTACAAACAGATTCTCAAATCTGCTTTGGAGAGAATCAGTTTAAATAACTAAGTTTCTACCCCAGAAGTGAAAATGCTGATTTCACTACAATTCCAAAGCTTTCAAAAGATAAGGAGGGCTTGATCCAAGCTGATCTTTAGCAAAAACAAAGGAAATGTGACCAAAAATATCAAGGGCCAAGAAATATTAGCATCATCTTTTTGGTGTAGGAACTAAATCTGGCTCCAGTTCCTACCCTACTCAGAATTTTGAACAGTGAGTGGCATTGGTCCACTAATGTGTGGCTTAATTAGAAAGACATGCAAAATACCACTAGTGACTTCCTGGAGGAAGACAGCTATAAAAGCTGTGTAAATCAAATTAAAGAGAAGACCCAAGTGTTAGCAAGTCTGCACAGATTGCCTACAATCTCAGCCATGGTTTCTGCAGAGCAGGAAAAGGTTGTTCCACAAGTCACACTTGTATTTCCTTAGTTCTGAACAGACTCAAAAGCCTGGCAACCCCTAGGTATACAATAGCCTGAACATCACTTTGCTTCACAACAGTGTTCATATTGAACCATTTGCTTCTTTCTTACTCTATTGCTTAGTGAGAAAAAATAGATAATCAGAGGCAAGATAATGATACAGTCTGATTCTCCACAGTAGCATCATGTTTCTTTGAGCACAGCAGCTGTATAAAGAAGGGACTGGCAAAGAAGTTCCCACAGCTAAGTTTTTTGCAAGTCAGCAACCAAAAGTTGAGCATCCCCAAAGCCCTAGATGGGTAGATTCATGTTCTGCAACATTCATCCATCTACTGTGACATAGCAGATGCTGGTTAACATAGCAGAGCAATCTGAAAAAAATTTTTTTTCATTTTCCAAGAGTCAATGTAAACCTTATTCTTGCTTCTCCCAAGATATCACATTTCCTGAATACTATTTTGAGTCTGAGATTCAATCAAATTTAAAAATATGAGAAATAAAAAGCTATCTCTTCTTTTTTTCCTTCCAAGTTTTACACATTTTCAATGTAAAAATATAAGTAGACATGATTCTGTTCGGAAAAAAAAAAAGTTACAAATCCTTACTCAGCTTGGAGCTTTTAATTATATCAAAACCAGGTTAAATCTCAGCTACTTTCAACTTTTGCATGTGATTGCTTTTCTCATGTCTGATATCAAACAGCAAAGCAAAGACTTCTTAAGCAATCTTACTCTTTATGCAAAAGACCATTCCAGTTATCTAACTGAAGAAGCCATCTGAGTATTTTACTAGAGAGCAAAGTATCCCAATCTTCTCCCCTTATCAATAACCTGGTTTGAAAGACCAAGAATTTTTCTGAAACAGTTGAGGATTTGGTTGGACTTTTAAGTGAAAAACAAATTACACTCGTCCAGCGCTACCCTGAAATAATTGTGGTTGGATTTTTACTTTTGCAATCTGGTTGCACTTAGTATTAGTCTTCCTATTTCCAAATTTAGGTTTATGGAACTAATCTATTTCCAATAAGATCATTCACTGAAGCCCCACCAAGAATCCTGCAGGCTGGAACTTTCAGTGTGGTTTAAACTAGAGCCATCTTGTATATTATTCATTTCAAAACCCACAGTTTTCATTGTGTGCAAGAAGTTGGAAAAACATGTTGAAAAAGCATTCTGCAAATCAAGTTTATGGACAATTCAAAATTTCTGTTAGCCAAAAAGTTTTTTGAGTCTTTTCTAAATAGCTGATAATGTTACAGGAATTTAACATGTGGCTGCTGGCTATGACAATGTACATTTAAAATGTACATTTTCAAATTCTACAGCCTAGGGAGACAGCTTCATATTGTTGCACATTAACCAGATCCACACAGGTGTGCACTAGCACAAATCAAAAAGCTATGTCACAAACTGCACTTAGCACATGGCTTTGACCACTTTGTCTGCCTTCTGCCAACAAATCCATTTTCTCTCGGACTACTTCTGACATTCCACTCCTCTGAGCAATTCTAAACAACCATTGTTTTCCAAACATCAGCATGCCACAAAAATGCTTTCTACTTTCCCCCCAAATACAAAATTTCTCTCAGAAAATAACCCTGGCCTGATGTTGACACTTAGCAATATTTAGTCTTGCAGATCTAGAGTCCTATGA
>VYZW01029388.1:21397-44917 GCA_013401315.1 Balaeniceps rex | reverse complement strand
AGTTCACTGACTGGATGCTTCTAAAGAAATGAAGCATTTAGTGGCAATGTTTAAAAAGAATATAAAAAGGCTTAAAAAAGTCAGCTCTCTCTCATCAACACCGTATTAACCCCAAACCCTCCTAGTTAGGAGTATATTTTAACCTGCCTTCTAACATTTATTCTAGTAATCAGAAATTTTGTGGTTTAGTCAAAAGCAATGAACTGAACAGTCCTAAAAATGAGCTTCTCAAGCGCGTTTCAGTCTAGAGATTTTTTGCCTTTGTTTTTAAATAAGTAAAGAGCTCTAGCATGGCACTTGGATGAAACAAAGTTACTTTAAAGAAAATGTAAAGTTTAATCATGTGCAAAGAGAAGGCATTTAACAAAACCAGCCGATTGATTAGAGTTTTGTTTTAGCCATATTAACAAACTAAGCTTAGACTCATTAAAAAAAAGGTCAAAATCAACCAAAAATATAAAAAATTTATGAAAAATGGAGTGAACTGAAGCCTACCATCCCACACTTTCTGACCTACGCAGGTAGAGTGCATGTTGACATTAGATACATGTTAAAATTACCAAACATCATAAAAGTGAAGTTTTTCAAGGTTTTTTTTTTGCTGGTGGCATAAATGTCTACAAATACACACCAATTATGAATATATTAGCTTAATTAAGCTGTTTTACATACATGGTAAAACATTTTAATGATATTCTGTGGATTTTAACAGCCATTAAAAGCCCAGATGATTTCACTCGGATTAGCATCCTGTATTGACGTCAAAATCTGACTGTAACATCTGATGCAAAAAGCAATCTTCAGAGAAATTCTTCATTTGTCTGAGGAAAATGGTAAAGGTGCTGAAAGTGGAAGGAAAATATATTATTCACAGAATTCATTCATCCATTGGAGTTCTATTATCTGGGAACTTGGCATCTTCCAGCAACATGGAGAAAAAGATTTGAAAACTGACCAAATTTTAAAAATTTGAGAAGTGGATCAGATCAACTCAANTTGAGAAGTGGATCAGATCAACTCAAAAACACAAATGGAATGAGCCTCTGAGCCTCTGGGAGAGGATTTCCTATGCTGCTTCTCAGAAATCTCCTTACAGTCTTACAACAGAAAATCTCAAGCATCCTGACGATAAGACATGAAATATTCTGGAGATTTTCCTCTCTAGCAAAAGCATGTTCTTCTCTGGTAGACTCTAAATTTGTCTTATTTATTAGTTTTCAGTGTTTGCTTCTGAAAAACATTATTTGAGAGTGTTCTGGAAGACAGCATACAATGGCAGAATAACTTGTCCTTAGATACCCATGGATAACCACATAAGAACATATTTTGCAGGTGTTTTTCGCATCTATATACGTACATATATAAAAGCATTTTTCAGATATATATTTTATATCTACATATAGAAAAATGTATCCAAATATATTATACTTCCTGATATCTTCATAGCCCTTAATTTACTGTAAAATCTGAGCAAAAGGAGATAGAAACATTATAGTTGTGTTCTCTAGACCTTTTCTTCATCTGGATCATATTCTCCTACGTGCTTCGTTTCCCTAAAATGAAACTGTCCACATGTCTTGAATAACATATGAACTGCTTTCACTAATATAATATTCTCTTATTTGCTCAGCCATTATTGTGCATTAAGGTATTAATGGCATTAGTAGACCACCCTTGTAAATTCAGATAGAGGATAAATATAGTTCTGGATGCACAGAAATCACTTATTCATAAGCAGAAAGAACCCTACTATTACTTTGCAAATAAAGTATAGTCTCACGAACAATGAGAAAATGTCTAACTCATTTCATATCCACTCATACTGGCAGAATACTCCATATGGGATCCCAACAACAGAAAGGTCACCAAGAACAATGCAGCCTTCCTCACCCCCACTGCCAGTAGAAACTACAGCACCTATGAGCTGGATCAAGGAAACGCAGACACAGCCTGGCCTGGGGTTAAGATTTAGTGTCTCCTTCAAGAAGTGTCTTCCTTATAGCTCTTTAAGTGATTAGGAGATCAAGCAAATCAAGACCTCCTAGAAGAAAAGCAAAGAAAGGAGGGCAGCAGTACCTGTTGCTTGCCATACCCTGGGAATTAAAATTGTACTGCTGTGTATTCACAGAGAGAAATCTGGTCCATGAGCTAAAATGCGCTACTAGCACTAGCAGTCAAGGCAGATGGATGGCTTCTTACACTGTTATACAACATACTCTATCTCTAGGGCTTGCATGGAGTTGAGAGTAACTGCATTTTACCAAAACTTCACTTTGCAAAGTAGGACTGAAATGTGCAGGCAGAATCCATTCTTGCACATTCAAAACTTAAGGGTGTTTTCTTTCAGATTCTTGTAGCATCTACTACATTGCTGGTGACACTAAGTGAAAAGAGACAAATAACATCAGATCCTTATTCGTGGAAAAGAAAGAAACCTCTTTCTCTCAAAGAACACACCACCAAAAAAAAAAGTCACAAGGTTTTTTACTTTTTCATAAGCAATGGAGCTTACCAGCCTCCACCCCCAGTTCCTTCATCCCCACCTGCAGAAATCACTAGACCATTTTCATTAAAGAAAAGCAGTTAATACCAGCTGCTCCCTTAAGGTGGATGTAATCTCTCATACAAAAATAGACCCGTAGTACACTAGTTTAGAAGCTAATATAATTTTATGTACTTGATCATCATTGCCCATAATCTACATGCTGTGAATAGTCTCTCAATAGAGTAGAAAAGATGTTCTTTTAATTAATACATTACTTCTATTATCTTTTGAGCACATTTCCTTTTACAGAAATTTACTACTTAAGTTATTTAGTATATAAATGCTTACTAAAAATGTGTTTGATTCAACGATGTACAATTCTACTCATTATCTCAGCTAAGACTAGAAAGCACTACTATATAAGCAAAGGTTATTTTCACCTAACCTCTAGGCAGAGGTCTCATTTGGGTAATTACAAATTGCAGGAACTGCCCTTCTGAAGATTAACCTAATCCAGCTGTGATCGCTACAAGATGCCTCAGAGGAAGATATCGGAAACCAGTAATGCACAGATACGATAAAATTTGCCTTCAACTCTAGATCAGCAGTTCAAAACTGGGCTAAGTCTAAAATCAAAAGTATAAATATCACTTACATTCTTTGCTACTATAATCAATTACAAGAAGTAAGGATAAAAAGAATACATTTATTTAAGACATTCCATCCTTCCTCAAATTTCTGTTATGTTCACAGCTATAATGATTTTTGCTGGCACAAGTACCACAATTTAGCTCCAATCTGTGGTATATGAAGAGGTCGTTCTTTTTAACAAATTTTGATGCACACTTAATTTTTCTCAATTCTTTATGAATATATTATTCTCATTCATTATAATGACAGGGAGAATGGATTATTACAATCTCATTTTTTTATCCACTTATCATACACATTTTTAACATTTATCCTTTTTACTCGTCTTCCTTATCCAATAAACAACTGCCATTTTTTTAATCCTTCTTTGTATTTCACCTGTTTCAATATTATTATTTTCCCATGATTAAAGTCCTGTTCTACACAATGTTTTACTCAATTTTGTTTCTAATTCTACACTATCAGATACTCCAAAGTGAGACTCCAAACCGAAGCTGACGGATACACTACTGTCTTCCTGCATTTTTGAAGCTTTTCTACTATTTTATGTATGGTTTTTTTAAAAAATTATATTAAGGTAAGCCCTTTCTTTTGTAAATGTCCCCCTCCCCTCCCTCCTTGATACATCATTATAAAATATACCGCATCTTTCTGGTGGTTTAAATATACTTAAATCAGAAGTATCTTTTCTGCACAACATACAGGAATTCTAACCACATAATCACAATGACTAGCCTCTGTGGCAAATTTAATATTAGCACGAAACATGCCTGGAAAATTCTCTCTCTCAACATCATTGATATTACAATGGCTGCAATATTCCATCTCTGAACAAAGCACAAATTCAAAAAGAAAAGCACAAGGAAAAGATAAGGTCTTCTTTCACTGTGATCCCTCCAAGTAGAGGAAACATCCCATGGTTCAGGAGGCCAACAAAGAGGAGATACTAGCCACTCTAGCCATGAGACTCATCAACCTACAGCAGGTTTATGGGCTAGCTTTTCCTCCCCTTTATAATATCCACAAATGTTATTACATAAACTGTTAACCTGAACTCTCCTAACACTCCTATTTCCTAACTCTCTATGTATGTTTCCCTAACAGTAGTCCCTTGGTAGCGTGGGGAAGGGGCAGTGTAAGCTCCCGTGGAACAAACTCACCACTGATCAAACACTAGAAATATCAGAGAACGGATTCCTTAAAAATTAGACAATAACAATAACGAACAAGCTATACCTTGTTCTAGGTTTTAAAATCTATAGCTGGGGGTTAACAATAGCAGGGCTTCCTACGCGTTTCTGTTACTGTCTGCTAAGAAGATTCGCAGATGACATATTTTCATTTAAGATCATTAAATTCCAGGTATTGCTAGTCAGGAACGCTAAACATTTTCGAACTAAGCGAATGTTAACTTTAACTCTTAATGATGATAAATCTTACTTTTGTATAGCACATTTGCAACAAAAGCATCAGGAAATGCTTTATAGATGTTACTGAGAAGTATGAGAGTACCACAGAGGTCTTTATGCCCACCTCCAACGTGCTGTCACCCAGCCTGCATGTGTGTATATACATACACACCCCACTGCAGTAATACTTACAACCATTTAGAATACACATGTATATTGTGCAATTTTGTTAAAATACTAACACAGTAGTATGCAGGCAACAATTTTTAAAATTCAACAGAAACACAATGGTTTTTTTTAAAAGTGAAACTCTGGCAGCCTTGGTCCCTTCTACAGCAAACTGACTAGAAGCAGCAAACAGAAATCCATATACACATTACAACACATTGTTTGAATTTGAAATGTATTTTCTAGCTTTCCTCATCAATGACAGCAAAATCCTTTAATTGCCTTTTTTATAATCCTCTTTCTGCCTTGCTTCTTTCTGACTTGGACATCCCCAAGCCTAATACCAGGATACAGATGTTTCTCTTTTTGACAAGAAGTCTGTTGACAGTATTAATACAGTAGATTCATATCCACTTAAAAAAAGTATAAGTTCTATAAAACCAGGCATCTAATGAGATTTCACTCTAGCTCACAATGTTATATAATCTTCAGTTATGTGATCATATTTTATTTTTTTCAGTAAAATTTCCTCCTTCAGTGACTGTGGAGCTACTCTCATTTTTTTTTAACCTTCCTCATTCAGTCTTTATATAACAAATAGAGAATACAATATTTTTAATTACCTCATACACATTTTCTACGGTTGTGCTGAATGCAGTCTCTGAGAACATCTCAACCCTACTTTATTTATCTTCACCTCCTTGTGAGGTGAGCTTTTATCATCCCCATTTTATAGCTTTTAAACTAAGGAAAGGGAGAATAGAACAGCCTCTTTCCAGAGCACACACTAATTTTGGCAGAACAAGTACCATCTAAAAATTGTATTTCTGGCATCACCTTATGGTGATGAACTTCTTTTTAATGATATGCTGGTTTAGGGCAAAGTATGCATTTATTGTTTTCTCCTCAAATGCCGATGTTGATTAAGGACAAAATCAGATTTGGGAGGACGACAGGATGGAGCTAGGTGGCAAGCATGATTATTATTTATTATCTACCCAATGGAGCCCAGGTTAAAATGGCATTCTTCAGGCTAACATTTTACTTTCTTAGTCAGTCTTTCATTTATTGTAAGCTTTCCAACTTTTCCAAGCTCTGAGGAATGGTAAAAGGAGAACAGCTTCATTTATTACAAAGGGATATGTTATTCCTACAGATCTGTCCATTCTGAAACCTGAAAGAGACAAGAAAAAAAGTATGCAATTCTGTAAGCAATTGCACTGCTCTCCTCTGCTGATTCGCCCTTCTGTGTTCTGCCTAGGCGCACCTCTCCTCCTCACTGATTAAGTGTCAGCAGAAAGCAAATTCAGGGCTGAGCCTCCCCTATTATTCCCCGTGCCAGTGCTCGGCAGCAGTGCAGGAAGAACAGCTATGCGAAAGTCCTGCTCAGACCTGACCCTGCAGGCTGGCAGCAGCTCCTCAGCACACATGCAAGCTTTCATCGGTTCTGCAGTCAAACTCCAGTAACTCTGTCATATTTCAGCAGAGATGCACAGACAGATAGCAGGGAAAGATTTTCCAAACTTGGAATCTGTGATTCAAAGGATGGAGATACTTTAGTTTAATCAACACAATGGTCATGTGGTGTTTTCACTGCAGGCAAAATAACATATTTTCTCTATCATCGTTCTCAGAACCAGTCAGATACTCCCCGTCTGTCTCCAACCAAATCAACCTGAAGTAGACAGAATTCATGGCAAATTTCAACCTAAATAGTTCGATCTATCAAAGTTTTGAGGTGTTATAAGAAATGGATGTAAACTCAAGTATACATGGCACATTAACATGGAAATAAGATTTTCCTTTCTCAAAGCAACTTTAGGCCTCTCCATGTATCTACTTTTCTCTAAAGAAATGTATCATCTATCATTTAGAAAGCAATGACTGTTTTGTGATCAAAATCAAATTAAAAATCCACAGGGTTTTGTGTGCTAAACATGCACAATGCATACCTGTATTTGCATAAGTATGGCCCATGTCAATGATGGCTTCCTGGGCAACCTCCAGCAGAAGGGAAAAAAATCTGCTCTTTTTAGGGCTACTTAGTGTCTAGTGAGACCTCATGTATGACCAGTAATCTAAAACAACTCTAATCCAATTTTCTGCTCTTTTTGTTAAAGTGACAAGAAAACATGAGAAAAGTTTTACATTTAAAACAACAGCAATACACTTTTTGCCTATGTGAACAAGACTGGAAATGCTTCTGCAGATGTGATAATAGACATTTTAGCATTCTGAAATTAGTTGTGCCACATTACTCATGCCAAAATACATTCACTAAAGTACAAAGTTAACAACCAGGCTGTTGTGCAGCATTGGGGACTAGCAGAAACTAACTTCCACATATTAAAAAGAAAGACTGAAAGCAACCCACAAAAACTGTGACTGCAGGAAAAATAGCACAAATTCTGTTCTTTTAATCTGTAAAGTGTCGACAACAACATTGTGCTAAAACAACTGTCCAAATGATCTCCACTGTATCTCTGCAGTGACAAATGCATTTTTTGGGATAAAATCTGTACCAATTCACAGCTATGTACTGTGATACGCTCCAACAAGAATGTGGTTATCAATGACTAAAATTTGGTTCCTATTACTTTTTCTTTTACAAGCAGCAGAGAAAGAACAGAACATGACGCTTCGTGGCAAGTAATGATGTTCTTGCTGTAAACTTCCCAGCTCCAGTCCAAACACCATCAAAGTAACAGTGGGTTTTGGAGGGGGTTTGGGTTGGGGTTTTTTGGATGGAATCTTACAAAAAGGACTTAGAGTGCATATTTTCTATTCCCAGTCCAAAACGACTCAAACTATGGAATAATTTTGTTATATGCCTGTTTCCTTTCCAGAGATCATGAATTTCTAAATAAAATTCACCACAGAAGCACTGAAAAGTTTAATAATATACTGCATTTGTGTACATAAAGTGATCGCTACCATAAAAGAACACAGAAAGAATTATTTTCAAATTGCTTTTTCATGTTAAACAACCTGCTCAACACCTGATAATATCTCCTGTCACACTAGCGTAGTATTTTCCTATGAAGGAATGACAACTATGGCTCCATGGAAAACACAAATTTCAAAGAGGAGTTTGTTTTAAAGATAGTATAAGAACAGAATGAAGTGCTATCCCAATAGAGAAGAGCTAGCATTTAGTATCTGTATTGACTATCCATGTTTGAAATGCACAGTTAGGCGCATTCGACACAAAGTACAATAATTAGCCCATGGTACCCACATAATCTAAGATCTCAGTTTCCACCACTAAAAAATGGTATGAGTCATTTGCACCCTAGTCTAGCTCACAAAGATGCTGGTCTTCTGTTGTAAAATCATTTTAGTTATGCCAGAAAATGACAGTGAGCTCTCCTTGGTCTCCGGAAAAAAACCCTCAGTTGACCGTAAATATATAGATATGAGTACTTTTGGATAAAATCACTGTACAGTTACTAATCTTCATTGCTACACAAATCTGAGTTCAATTATTAAGAAAGATTTCTGTGAAAATCTGTAGGAAACTACCAGGGGATAAATTAGATGGTGATTATTCGCTGAATTAATGAAAAGCCTTTTCTTATTTTTATACTTTTAAACCAAGATTTAAGAAGAGTAAAAAATAAACCACTGTTCATGACTTGATAAATAAACTGTGCTCTCAAGAAACAGTAGAAGTCACAGGTAATAAGCTTTCATACTTTCATAACTGTTTAATTGGGAACTCTGAAAAAACCTGAATCAGCTGTCATCACGGACGAAACCTTAATTGTTTTCTTTTATACCTTGCTTCACAAGTTAGGAACATGGATACTCTATATTTTATGAAGGTCCCCAGGCACATATAAAGATTCCTTAGCACTAGCAGCTGTCAGCTGTTTAGTCACAAGGTGCTTCTTCACTGTAAACATCATGTCACCTAGAAATAATGGTAATGTAAATTGTATCCTGTACAATAGAATAAAATAAGTTTAAACCACTATTTGACTCAGAACTTCTGTGTTTACATTCTGAATGATGGTGCTCATAATAGGTTTTAGAAATGCCAGAGATGCCAGGCTTTAACTTTGCATTTCTAATCCTGCTAGGAGGACAATCAGTCCAACATGAATGACTTTGAGGACTGATAAAGGAATTCATCAAAAATGGAAGGAAGAGCTTCCCAAAAAATTAAAACAATTTAAATGCAGCACCATATGAATTCAAAAAGCATATTGAACAAATTCATATAAACTTCATGCCAAACTTAAAGAATAATGAAATTAAAATCATTTGAGCACTATAATTTTGAAGAAAAAGGTGTATATATATATTATAATCAGGTATCAAGGAAAACAGATTAAGCTCTCTGAGACAGTATACCTACTAAGAAACAGACACAACCATATTTTCTTTCATTCATCACGTGTGTTCATTTTATGAAGAGATCAGGAAACTTCTTTATTTATTTGATTGAATTATAAATTGCTTTCAGCTTTTAATTTTTAATCCTAGTAAAATAATTAGTTATTTTCACGGCCAGTCAGTTGTGGTATTATAAATGGAACAGTTGGCACCAGTTCAGATTACTATTGGTCCTGAACTTTGCTACAGATGAAATATACAGCCTTAATACAGGATTTCTTTTATCTATCAATGACTATAATTTGTAGACTGCATGTACAGTCGCGAACTCTGGCATGTACAATAGCTGCAATGCTATAGGCAACAGTGCAGCTTCAGTTCCGTTGCTGGAACTGACTGGTCTTACCAGGCTTCTGCAGAATTATGGAAAGAAGAAATATGATCTCCTTCCATGTACCTGTTTTCCTTCCCTACAGTGGCATTTTCCACACACACAGAACAAGCTGCTATTCCGATTCTCTTTTTGCTAGTCACTGTATAGCCAAGTGCAACATCTTCATTTTAGCCTGTTGCACTTGGGCCGCTGTGCTGGCAGGCACATGTTGTTCCCAACATTCTCTTCCTACCTCAGAAGCCCAGCTCTGCTTGGTAAATGCAATCTGTTTCCCTGTTTTATCTAAATTTCTTTCTGTTCCAGTGGTTTAGAATTTCAGTTTCAGTGTTTTAATTTTAATTTAGATTACTTTTCCCTTCTTCTTCTTCAATGAGCAGAAGTGAAGATTTGTGGTGTGTGCCAATAAATAGCTTATAGATGATGTTTATTCTAACTTTCTGCTGTTTGAAACTATGTCTTTGTTTTTATAAAACACCATTTTAACAATAGGGCCAGCTGTTGCCCTTCTGTTGTCCTTTCCCTTCCATTTTTGTCTAAGATTTGAAGGACTGCTGGCACTGACTTTAATTTGGTTAATAACAGAATGGAGATGCAAATGTGCCACCACTTCAGCACTGATCCTCTGAAGAGGCAATATCAAGATATCCCCACTAAAACTATGATTTTGTCAAATCTTCTTTTATGTGTGGGAAAATGTTGACCCTGATTTTTAAAAGCTGATTTTAAAACCTGATTTTCCCCCACCTGGTCAACTATTCTACACAAGAACCAGTTGTAATAAAAAACATTTTACTGCCTAGCCCTTCTTTCTTTCTTAGTTCTGCATTAAAAATCCTCAGTCTAAAACCAAAATCTTAGCAAGGCATTATTATTAAGAGATAACACAGTAAATACTACAAAGACATCCAGACCAAAATTTGGTTCATTTGAAAGAGTTACCGTGCAGTCTGTGTTATCTGACTATTTTTAACACACACGTCATCTCACTTTGTAAGTGCCTTTACTTGCTTCGTAAGTGCCTTGCAGATCAGGTGAAATGATAAATTCACATCTCGCTGATAAAGGTCAAGTATACCTAGGTATGATACGATGCCATTTTTAAAAATATTTTTATTATTATTTACTTTGCAGACTGCAATTATAGAATTCTTTGGATTCAACAAGAGCGAGATTAGATTGGATTATTCATTAATCCTCACACTAGTCCACACTTTTTAACCTACCAACCATTTGCAAAGAAGCATTTTAGGCTAGTTCATGTATTTTGTTTTTCACCATATGGGAGTCTGTCCTGGTTTCAGCTGGGAGAGAGTTAATTTTCTTCCTAGCAGCTAGCATAGTGCTGTGTTTTGGATTTAGTGTAAGAAGAATGCTGATAACACACTGATGTATTGGTTGTTGCTAAGTAGAGCTTATACCAGTCAAGGACTTTCTTTTTCAGCTTCCCATGCTCTGCCAGGTGCACAGGGAACTGGGAGGGGGAACAGCCAGGATAGTTGATCCAAACTGACCAAGGGGCTATTCCATACCATATGACGTCATGCTCAGTATATAAACTGCGGGGAGTTGGCCGGGGGGAGCAATCGCCGCTCGGGGACTGGCTGCGGTCAGCGGGTGGTGAGCGGTTGCATCACTTGTTTTCTTTTCCCTGGGTTTTGTTTGTCTCTCTCGTTCTCCTTTTCATTACAATTACTATTGTTATTATTATTATTACTATTATTATTATTATTATTTTTTTTGTTTCAATTATCAAACTGTTCTTATCTCAACCCGTGGGTTTTCTTACTCTTCCCCTTCCGATTCTCTCCCCCATCCCACCGGGGAGGGGGAGGGTGAGCGAGCGGCTGCGTGGTGCTTGGTTGCCGACTGGGGCTAAACCACGACAGAGTCACAGGCAGTTTTCAACCTAAAATCAGGTTTGTTTTGAAAGGGAATATGGAGTAAGTAAGGACAGCACTGAAGACTAGGTATGGGGAAAAAAAAAAATCTCCTCTCTCCTGCTTACAGGATACCTTGGATGACAGAGTGTCCTGGTTTTGGCTGGGATAGAGTTAATTTTCTTCCTAGTAGCTGGCATAGTGCTGTGTTTTGGATTTAGGATGAGAACAACGTTGATAACACACTGATGTTTTAGTTGTTGCTAAGTAGTGCTTACACTGGTCAAGGACTTTTTTAGCTTCCCATGCTCTGCCAGGTGCACAAGAAGCTGGGAGGGGGCACAGCCAGGACAGCTGACCCAAACTGACCAAAGGGCTATTCCACACCATATGATGTCATGCTCAGTATATAAACTGGGGGGAGTTGGCTGGGGGGCAGCGATCGCTGCTCGGGGACTGGCTGGGCATCGGTCAGCGGGTGGTGAGCAATTGCATTGTGCATCGCTTGTTTTGTATATTCTTTTATCATTATTATTATTATTATTTTCTCTTCCTCTGCTGTCCCATTAAACTGCTTTTATCTCAACCCACGGGTTTTACTTTTTTTTCCCCCACGATCCTCTCCCCCATCCCACCGGGGGGGAGAGGGTGAGCGAGCGGCTGTGTGGTGCTTAGCTGCCAACTGGGGTTAAACCATGACACAGAGCTTGCCCATTCTGCTCCCAGTCTCTTTTTCCATTATGTGAATACTGACAGAAATACTGTGGCTATGTGGTACTGTTGTACATCTCTTGCCTGTGGCCTTTCAGCCACTGTCGTATCTAAAAATAATTGTTTTCTTAATTACTGGTGTGATAGAGCACATGAGCTAAGCTGGCCAGTAGCATCAGATGGCTTAAGCTACCATGACAGGCTCTTGAGTACTTCACAGATTTATCCATCACTTTCAGACTGATGAACCTCTGATTCAGCAAAGCATATTAAAACTTCCTAGCACATCCATTTAAATTTCAGATTTGTGGTTCTCAAAGGCATTTGGTTGCTCTATTTTCTTCTTTGTCATCTCTTTAATGACTTCAGAACAGGGAACAGGCATACATGTTGGAAAACTACCCTTGATTTCAGTTCTCCAACTTACTTTTGTCATGGAAACTGAACACAGCGTATGTTTTATAGCTTTTTTTTTTTTAAACTGGGAATTTGGCAAACAATGTGCATGGATATATAATCAAGGAGAAAACCATTTCACCCTTCAACAGGAAAGCCAAAAGAAAGATTCTTCAACCCAAAATAGTGAACAACTCAAAAGCTTCCAGGGATTTCTAATCTGGAAAGTCAAAAGAGAAATCTATAGCTAGATAATCAGTACTGATTAACTGTGGTCCTCTAAGTCATTTTAGGGATAGCTTTAAGAATTCCAAAATGGGGGACCCACAAATCAAGACATTCAAGTCAACTCTGTTCTCTGTAGAGGGGAAAGATACATTTTTTTAAAGCAGAAATGATCTGCCCAAAATCGTAAAGTGGTATGAAAGATAGCCTTGTAAAAATCAAGCACTGAACTAACCATATTCCTGTTGATTCTTTTTAAAATTACTAATATCTAAGAATATGTTTGAAAATGAGCTCTAAAGTGAAGTTGCTTTTAAAATTAAATGCAGGATAACATGCATGGACACACATGTACCACGCATCCTCAGGAACTACTCACCCAAGTGAATATTGTGCAGTGACCACACACACACCAGAATCTTCCAATGTGGTTTTGTGGGCTGGAGCCAGAGCGCCCTTGTTAGCACTGCAGTCTATATGTCCTCCATCTCATAGGACTGGCTTGACCAGTCACACCTAGCCAGAATTAGTAAAACCTGACTTCAGAGAACTGGTAGCAGAAAATTTGTGAACAGGGAACTGAAAGAATGATCATCAGGCATACACTCTCTTTTAGCTAACCCACTGGAGCTATATTAAAATGAGAAAAACACTGTCATTTTGTTTCTACTTCACCTAAAATTTTGGCTTGTTATCTTTGACCTATTTAACAATACTTGCCTCTTCAGAGTTCCACTGCAGGCACAGCACACAGCAAATGGGTAATACTGCTGAAAATTTGTTTCCATTGCAGGCTAATGCCACTGCTATTCTTTTATCAGCTTTTAACACTTCTGTTATCAGTAAATTGGCCGTTTTGGAGCGGGGGCGGGGGGAAGAACCCTACAGAAGTCTGCTTTTATGAATGCCTCGAGCCTTCAAAATTAACAGTGAGAATCTTGTGGTCACTGTATACTCCTGTCTTAAGAGCAGATGTGGCACTGTATAGTTTTGGCATTAAGTACCGTCAAGCTTCCTTTCAAGCAAAGAACTATTTATCTACTTAACACAGAACATAGCCAACTTTTGTAAGTTTCACATATTACATTTATTTCAAAATGCTTGGCATTATTAATCCTTTTTATACTGTTAATATAAAGATTCTGCTTCAAAACCTCAAAAACCCAGAAAGTTTATTTTTTTTCTCTCTTTTTTGCATTGCATGCACTGATGAACTAGCCTGCTCAGCAAGCATTTAACAGATTAGACACTTGAACATGGTTTCAGGCAATGCTCTCTCATGTTTCTGCGTATTGCCTGATAAACACTTCAAAGTAAACCGCTCATAAATATGAAATGAAAAGCCGAGAAGTCGTTATGCACAGCTTTGAGATACAAATCTCTTTATTCCCCTCTGAAGTGGAGTTTGATTGACATAATGAGTCATAGATCCTGTCCAGGGACACACTGCCTTATCCCCTTTTTCTCAGGAGACAGGGAGTCTTTAAAGAAATCCACTTCAGAACTTTCTGATAGACAGCTGCAGAAAAGTTGAAGACTACACAAATTTGTTATTTTGTATTAATACCTACTTTAACAACTATGACATACGTCAAAGATTGATTCCAAAGACACGAATGGGCCCCAGCATCTAAACCTTTTAAAGGAGGCCAAAACCAAGATGTCTATTTTATCTAGTTATCACTGACACAGCAACACAGGCCTTGGATCTGCAAACAAAGGAAGACTCTTAGAGCCAGAGAGGGCCCTTGCTGAGCTGGGTACTGCACCCTGCCGCTGCAGGGATCTGCATATCCATGGGGCCCCTTTGCGAGTTTGGGGAGTAACAGTTCCATTCCCACCCATTCAGGAATGGCTATTACTAATAGAGCTTCATGAAGAAACTGGTGAGCCCTTTTGGCTTGGGCTAGTCCGCTACCGAGCCTCGCATGTTCTCTTTGATGGTTTGCACAAGCAGCTCCTGACTGCAAAACTGCATCACACGCAGTTGTGGCACAGACCCCTCTACTGCCTGGCTCTACCTGGTAGACATGTCTCACCTTAGGGCAAGAAGAGAGGGAAGGAGAGGGAGGAGAGGCCAGGGGATGCAATCACCCCGAGGAAGTCCACATTGCTATGACCCTCATTAAAAGACATATTTATCAGGTACAAACCCCCTATAGTCATTTCCTATACCTCACAGGTCTATGCTGTGAAAGAGATTAAGCCTTTCATGCGAGAAGGAGCACTTAAAATCACCTAGCCTGAAAAACCTCTGAAGTGCTAATTTAGATATTGCTGTTAATAAATGATACCCATATGAAAATGACAAAACCTATGGCATGTGCAATTGTTGGCCATTGCTATTCCACAAAATGTCTATTCCACAAAAAGTAGAGCTTTAAGCCACCACAGTGTAACTGCTAATCAGTAGCGCTATAAACATAATTATGGTGTAATAAATTGCTACCCTACAATGTTATAGTCACAACCTGCATTTGTAGTATTTGTGGAGGTTTTTAGAATGAATCCAGCAAATATCTGCCTAAACTGAGATGCAACTTCTGGCACTTTATTTGCTAGCCATACTGTATGCATTAAACTATACATCGTTACTGGCTTTTGTTAGTCACTGCTCCCTATGAAATAACCATACATAAAGTACACAAGATCCACCACTCACAACTTCGCTTTGTTAATGGTAGTGCTGTTATTAACGTTAGACATGAGCCATTCACATAATTTATACAATAATACATACATCATTAAGATTTAAAAGGCAATGATAAAAAATTAGCTTAATTTGTTGTGTTCAAAATGCACTCAAAAATATTTTTGTTGCCAATAAAAATGAAAAGGCTAGTATCTATAAAAAAGCATGCAGTGAAATAATGAAATGGCGAGAAGACTAAATATTAAAAGAACTGAATTCATATTACATGTAAATAATGAAACATTCAAGCCTAGTTTGGCAGCAAAAGGCTGAAAGAGAGATTTAAAAGCTTAAGATGATGAAAAAGCCACAATGTGGTATTGCCATCCATCTACAGAGAACACTGCTGCCTCTTCTCAGTGACTGAGATTACTAAGACATTATTTTTCCCTCTGAAATACTTACTGTTAAAACCTTTTACTGTTGTTACTTATTGTTTGCAAATTGCAAACACATTTTGACCCTGTCCTATATATTGTGAGCACTCTTCCTTCTCTGCTGTGTATGATCTTTCACATCTTAAAAGTCAATAGTCTGCACTGGCTTTTCTAATCACTAGTAAGCAATATATATTTACAATATATATTGCAAGAGATACTGAGCAAAATGGGGAAGGGCTGAAAAAGCCAAAAACCAAATCAAAGCTTATGACTATAAAGAGGCATTCTCCAATTTTGCAATTTTTGATTATGGATTGCCCTTTCTATGCAAATTAAGAATCCGTGGCCCAAATTGCAACTGTTTGTAACTATTTTGAATATTTGTGAGGAACCATTATCACACATACGACTACGGAATTATGGGCATGCATCTTGGCACATATCTGAAAACAACGTCATGCACAAGTATTAATTTTAACACATGTATTATTCCAGGGTACTGTTGGTAGATTGCCACACTGAAAGGCAAATGAGGCATCTGAAATATTCTGAATTACTGAAAGTCTCCACAAGATCTTCTGCAGCACTCACAATTCATACGCAATTTAATTAGTATTAGACATATGAGTAAAATTAGATAATTCAAAAATGAACTAGACACTAAAATAAACAAGCCTTTTCAATGATAACTATGTTAGAAAGAAAGCATGTTTCTATAAACTAATGTTGTTTTAAGAGATTATACCTCTGTTACTGAGCTTTCATTAAAAGATGTGAAATATTTTGATAGGGCTTCAAGGAGCATTAGGTATTCTGATAAGGTCCAAAAAACACAGCTGTCAGTCATACCCTTGGCTCTGTCAGTCACTTCAGCACACTGAAACCAAGTTGTCTCCAGGATAAGTGCTCCTCAGAGATCTGCAGTTGCTGCTTGACCTACAGCTGAAAAGCAAGTGCTTCACTCACTAGATCTATTAGTCCTTTGACTTCATTCATTCACTAGCTAATATAAATACATTGCTAAAGTGAGTGATTAATTCAATTTCTTTAGAGAGAGTGCTAAATTCTTGAAGCCTCTAGTATCACTATCCACCGAGGCTCCAAAACATTAATATAATTAGTTATTAATTATGGAATTGAAGTTAGAAATCTGGTAAAAGCCACTAAGTTTTTAGTTTTTTTCTTTTCATCTTTCCTCCAAGAATACTCTTTTCTTACTGCACCATAGCTTCATTTAACACAGACATTAAAACAACTATCATCTCTATCTATTTTTATGTAGTTATCTTTGTGCTGGAAGCCTGTTGAACAAATCACCATCTTTCCATTTCTTGTCCATGCTTTCCAGGTTTGACACCAACACAACAGCTTAAACAATAGCTTACTGTTGCTCCTAAAGCAACAAGATTTCCATTAAAAACTGCAGGAGTTAGACAATTTAAGAGAGGAAGAAAGCCCAGAACACTTATGCACGTACTGTTGAATGCAAGCCTTTCCCTCCACTACTGGAGAGAAGCAACAAATATTTAAAATTACCTAAGATATCAATTTATATCAAGGAGTCTGGAAAGCATTCTGACATAAAAATCTGGGAATCTGACCTGACAGTCCATTGCTTTGACACAAAAAATGCCATCTTTTTTCTTCTATATTTAAGATATATCTTGGCATTTTCTGATCCAAGTATGGCACTATCATGAAAATACTAGACAATGCAAGCGTCCAACCTAGAGAGGAAGTTCCCTTGCAATCATGTCGACTTTTTTTTCATTTGTAACCAGATAGTCAGTATTGATTCTGTCTTAAGTTTTGTAAGTGAGGCTTATGTTAATCAAACAAGTTCCACATAGCTGGACTTAATGGGGTAAACACATCCACAACATATTTTGGAAGAATCTATAGGGACTTCCTTCCCTGCTTAAATCTCATTCTGTAGAGAGAAAAGAAGGAATGCTTTTACATGTGTTAATAGTCAATTCTAGTTTTACATACCAGAACAGCTATAGCTGTAAGCGAGAGGCCATATCTGCTAGTTCACTCATCTGAATTGCCTTAAGCTTCACCAGTTTTCAAAAAAACAAAACAAACCAAAAAGCATACACAAGAATGCCACAAAACCCCACGGAAGTCTGCAAAATGTGCAAAGAGGAGTGCTTCACTTTTAAAGCTGCTGGTAACGCAGGCATTCATTTTCAGTACACACAGAACAGTTGCAGCTGAGTCCAGAGAAATGAGCAAGAACATTTTCAACTCATGCACATGTTTATATTTTAAAAAAAATCTTCCCATTTATGCCAGTAGCTAAAAATTATGAAATTAGCTAAAAATTTCTGATAAATAGTCAAACATTCAACAATGTTGTAAATCAGAGCTTATTTGAAAGCTGGCAACCAATTGGAAGAATATGTTTTTTGAAGTCTGTCCTGGTTTTGGCTGGGTCAGAGTTACTTTTCTTCCTAGTAGCTGGCATAGTGCTGTGTTTTGGATTTAGGATGAGAAGAATGCTGATAACACACTGATGTTTTAGTTGTTGCTAAGCAGTGCTTACCCTAGTCAAGGACTTTCTTTTTCAGCTTCCCATGCTCTGCCAGGTGCACAAGAAGTTGGGAGGGGGCACAGCCCAAGATAGTTGATCCAAACTGATCAAAGGGCTATTCCATACCATATGACGTCACGCTCAGTATATAAACTGGGGGGAGTTGGNGGGGGGGGGGGGGAGGGTGAGCGAGCGGCTGTGTGGTGCTTGGTTGCCGACTGGGGCTAAACCATGACAAGTCAAACTAAAAAAAGTAAAATATAGATAATTATACGCACTTGTTTGGTTGCTATTTTCAACAAAGTGACATATCTATATTCTAGTACCCTCAACTCAGGAATCAATTAATTTTGGGTAGAAAACGCTTACTTGGATGACCTGCACTGCACAGTTGTCTGTGCAATGGCCAACAATAACCTGAGCTCGACGTAACTTGAAGGATGCCTTCAGAAAGACTGCACTTCAGTGATGGAAAGCATGATCCTTCCTATACAGTATGCACTGCACTATGCGTTTAGTCCTGTGAGAGCTTTCAGGATGAAAAGACTATAGTTATTACTACCATCATTATTATTAATGAAAAATACACATGTAAAATTAGGTTTCGAACACAATGTTTTATAGCCCCTATTTGTCTCTGTGGACATATGCCATAATGGCTTTAACAGACCTTTAACACTCACTGACTAATTAATCTTTACACTCAGGACCCAGCATTGAGTTTTATTCAGTAAGGAGCAGAAAAAAGCATCTGTGGATTGGGCTTGCAAGGTCCACTGCATGAATAAATTGACAGGCTACAGGCAGAGTCAGTATTAAACAGCTCCTCTCATCCCCTCAGTACTCCTGTAACAGCCTTCACCAGCCACTGAAGCTTCCCTTCGCAAACTTCTTACATACAATTTATTTTTATTTCCTAAAGTGACTCTATTCAACCTTACAGAGACTCAGTCTTCCAAATACATTGACACTGATAGAAAAAATATTACAGGGACTAGATACCATGTTAAAATATAACTGCATTTCCGACACAACCATAGTATGCACCAGCAAATTCAGCTTTCCTATGGAGAGCACAAACGAACCATACAAATTAATAGACCCCAGCAATTCATCAGAAAAACCTTTAGGCTTCCATTTCAAACCCAAACATGTTCTAAATATGAAAAAGCACAGGGAGAATATTCTGTAAAAAGAAAGCACAAAGAGAAAATACACCATGCAATTTCTTAATAGAATAAATTCAATCTTTACCCCTCTTAAAAGAATTTTAAAGGTATTGTGAAAGAACAAGCATATAGGGGTAAATTTCCCTCATCTCATTTGCATGATACAGTTATAGTCAATATAGCTTACCTGGACTCTTGCCTTACTTTAGCTATAAAGCTGGGCAACCGGAACGCCATCTTCAGTTACAAAAAATAAAGCGTTACGTGTTTACTAGTCAAGCTTCAGTGGTAAAGATTTCATCAAGATGAAATTATTAAGGATTCTAATTGTCTTTTCTGCTATAACTATAGGTAAAACCTGGCAACACTATGAAATTCAAGAGCATGATATCTGTTTTCTTCCATTAAGCTAACTTCAAGAATAGCTTACTCCATTTCTTTTATAAGTAAAATTATATTAGGAAACAAGCCTTGTGAACTGCAGCACAATAAGCAGTAATGATGACAGAACAGCACTCATTTTGAGAGTCAAAAATGACCTCCCTAGACTGTCGCTTTATCAAGGAAGATCACAAATTAGTTATGGTGTATTTTTTACAACAAAGCATTTATTTTCCTGTATACCTGTAGAGATAATATTTGTCAGATTAGCTCTTTTTCCTTTGGAGTTGTTAACCACTTGTTTAGCGAGTCTACTTTTCATGGCAAAGAGCTATTAATTAAAGTCCAGTAGGACTGAAATCTGCACTTATTAATGGTTGGACAGACCCAAGTAAAGGCAGGTCTGCTCCTACACCTCAGTCTACTCTCCTTACTCCCCTTGTTTTTCCTTACTTGTTGAAGCACATTTTCAGTTTCCCTCCATAAATTCCACAAAATCCTCCCTATCAATGAGCCATATTCTACTCTCAAGCCACCTTTAACTGGTTTCTCAGTCTGAAAAAGGGAAAGGGAGGTGAATCAACTAGGAAACAAAATCCTCATCTGCCATTGCTTGATCAGCTACAGCTTATAGTTTTATCTCCCCAAACATTTTCCCATTATAAAAAAAATGAGGGCTAGTAATGCTCTATGCATCAGTATATATTAAAAAAGGACTTCAAAATTTAATAGGAGTTTATAGGGATTCAGCTTTGTGAATTACACTCATAAAAAAAAAATCTGAAGTAATTTCTATTTGATCTGAATCCCATTTATGTATGACAATATCTGCTACGTTAAGAGATCCTGACAGGAACAGTCCAGCTGAAATTGCAAGCATGTGAAGCTGGCAGCTGGCTCTCTTCCCATTTACCTACAATCTTCTCAAGCAGGGGAGGAACATTACCAAGCACTGTGTAAACCTTCACTCCTGCTTTAGAATTAAAATAAACCCTGGCATAAAAAAATAAGGAATCCATTAGATTAGTTTTTACTCAGATTAACCATTTACTCAAAGGTCACATTCAGACTAACTTCCGAACTGGCAACACATTTTAAAAGCAATGTGGTGTAGAAATAATAGTTTTGTGACCAGCTATATCACATTGATCATTAGGACTGAAATAGTCTTAGCCCTGTCCACCAGAAAACTGTAAGCACAAGGAAAATATAATTCCATCATAAGAAAGACTGGAAAAAGCAGCTGCATAATTCCAGTCTATTGGTCCAGTTCATCAGAAAACACAAATAATGATCCACAACATACCACTTACATATAACATGAAGGGTATGGTTCAAGACAAAAAGGAAGGGACCTCAGTATTAAACCAGAAACTTAACTTCTGTACCCTACTACCACAGCCTCATCTTCACTGTGACGCAGTTTCACGGCCAGGAAAGAATAGGCTAATGGTTGCTGTGAATTGAAAACTGTATTATATGCAAGTTAAAACTAATGTAGGACTGGATCTAGATGGTATCAGATGTGCCTTGATTCCTTCTGCTTCATGTACATGAACTGAAAAGAGACAGCGACCCTTGGACCTAAATTTGTTAATGGCACCTCCAAACTGGAATAGTAACAAGCTTTTTTTTCAGACTAGAAGAGAAACTAATAGTAAATGACAATGTAAAGGGCACGACAGAGGGCTCTGGTTTAGGTTTTTTGGTTTTGCTACACCTGTTCTGAACAGAAAAAAAATCATCATCACATGTCTCATAAAATAGGTCAGAACATAAATTCGCCATAGAACAGTGCCATTAAAGTGCTTATTTATACAGAAAATTTAGTTTTACTCAGAACAGATCTCATTATTATTTGGAAGCTCCTGCACAAAATATTCACGCCCCTCATTCTGTGATACCAGATAGCTGAATGTCACTTGCAGCCATGACTGTGACATGGGAACAGGAGCTGGACTTCTGTTGGGACTTCCGCATTGGATCGCTACCTTAAAATGCTTGATAGCCAAAGTCTTTACAAAACTGAATTATCTATATAAGTATGTCTGGGTACGAACTTAACTACACAAACCCAGAAATGCTAAGAAGAAAATTTGAACATTAAACTAATAAATATACCTACACAAACTCCAATTTTTAGAAATTTAATAGCTTTACTTTGATGTAATGGGTTCCAAAAATCAAATAATGAAACTGAAGTAAGGTCACTAAAATTCTGAGTAAGAGTGCCCACAAAGTGAATTAACGCAGTTTAGCTACTATTTTAAACTCCTATGATTATTTTTTTCTCAGTGTCTTCATTTAGATACACCTATAGTTTAATCTTCTTGGAGGCACTGATAATTACAAGCATCGTCTCCATATAAAGAGTTTCAACTGTTATGAACAGATTTTTAAGTTCCTCAAATTATGTATGGATGGGATTGTTTTGTTTAACCAGGTACATTTAAAATTACCTGGAATTTAAAATACTTCTTGCATGCATTTTTTCTAAAGTTCCATGAATTCTAAAGACTTTATCCTGCACTTTACAGTTACCTGAGGGTAACTCGTATTTTCTTTCTTTCTCAATATAAATGGGTGGATAAAGAAACTCCTGTTCTTCATGGACAGATGAGGCTGGCCACCACACATACAATCTATACATGTATATTTAGCACTACCCATATTTAAGCTACATCATGCTTTGCAAATACACTGGAGCATCACACAGAGAAGAAACTCATACCATTACCCTCTAGGTTACAGACAGGAAAACAGAGCTCTTAAATGAGTGCTTGCCTGAAGACTTAGAAGGTTATTGGCCAAAGTACAACAACTCAAACCCTGCATTTTAACTTTATGTTTTAAATCAGGTTGGCTAGATAATTCTCTAAAAGGAATATTTATTTTTGACAGTGAGATGCACCCTGAATTTCAGAAAAACAGAAAATCATCTTGTTTCAGGTTTTTAATGAATGCAATGCAAGCTTTACATTGCTTAGAAGGATGGAATAATCTGAATAAGCCAGTCTGGAAGTCTTAGCTACTTCATATTTTGCTAAACACTGTAAATATTGCACATGGGACTGCAAATGATACTGGCACAAGCAATATAAGTTGTTATCAACACCAGTATTGCAAAGAATCAAGTTACCACAACAGCATACTTGAAACACAATTTCCCTTCTGCACTTCAACCACAAAAGCACTCATCTGCTTGAATAACAAAAATCCCTCAGATTTAGACCAAGAGGGTGGCTGCAATACTTGTGCTAGGGCTTCCAAATGTGAAAGGGGCCATATCCATGCCATGTTAAACAATGTCTTTTTTCTTCCCTCGTGATGCAAGGATGTTCATGCTCAGCTCAGGGGCTGCATTTTCCCTGCTGCCTTTTCCCAATGGAAAGCCGATTTATGATTAGATCTCCTGACACCACAGGACACCAGTAAGTAAGAGAGTATTACTGTAATGGAGACTGTGGTAAATTTTAATTTAGAGTATCACTCAGAGAACCAACAAAAAACCCTATCTCTGGAAAAGATCCTGCACAGTGAATACTGGGTTTAGCCAGCAAGGCGAAAGTCTTCTTAAAACATCCTCAGTCAAGTAGTATTTACATTTTTTGAGGAGTCACCACAGTGAGAAAATGAACTTCGATTCACAATGAAAGACATGGTTATCACTGACTTCTGAGATCTTATTCCCGCTTGTAAGTCAGAGCT